>WTSP01004347.1:109314-193138 GCA_025331215.1 Actenoides lindsayi | reverse complement strand
AATAAAACCCTCCGGGAAACTATTTTAAAAAAAATCCTTTTCAAGTTTTTTCTTTTTATCTTTTTTTTTTTTTTTTTTTTTTTTTTTTTTTTTTCCTTCTTCCCCCATAACCTTCTCTGAGGTGCAAGATGTCATTGTTGGTCAGATGTGAATGAAAAATTTCCTTACACTGTTTTTTGCAAAGTCTGGGCTAAAATTGGGTAAGTCTAGTTCTTAGAAAAAATAATGCTGCATCTCCCCAGTTAGTGTAGAGGCTATTCTGGGAAAGCTGTCAAATTCTCTGAAGGGCTTTAAATACTACTTCACTAAGTCACTATGCAGGCTTGAGGCCAAGTTTTGCTTAAGAGTTCCTGCAGTGAGATAGGCAGTACAGGTGTGTTTCTAAATCAAGCGTCTAAGCCAGTGAGAAGAGAGACCTTCACCTATTAAATACTCCCCCACAAGCATCCGAAAGCTATGTTAGGAGCTCTTAAATGATGTGTATACACTGTTTCCAGGAAGACAGATCACAGAGCCCATCCCAGTATCCAAATTTATCGGCTTTCCTTTCCTCTTTCTCGAATGCTCTCCTCTGCCAGGGTGTCTGAAAGGTAGACAAAAGTGAGGCCCGCGTTGCATTATGAGTTTCAGACATTAAAGCTCTTTTTCTCCGTTTTTATGGTCATTGTCCTTTCTGTTTGGCTACTTCAGCCTGATGAGACTTGAGGCAAACAAGGATGGGAAAGATGTGCATCTCGGCTGGGCTGAAATCTTGTTTTTGTTGCATTGTTCCAAGCGTTCCTCTGCAATTTTGCCAGCATCAACTGGCTTCAGGATACCTAAGACTTTGAGTTGTGGTCTCCTTAGCGTTACAGTCGAGTCTGAGGTCAGGGGAAGCCCTTACTCCACCCCAGTTCAGTATCAGTTCAGCTTTTTAATGCAGGAGATTGAGAACAAGTTGTACTCTTTCAATGCATTTATAGAACCCTCATCATCTGAGGGATGGGAAATATTTGCACTCAGCAATTACTCTCACTGTTTATACATGCTGAGCTGGAAAGGATTGCAATTTCTAAGATTGGCGTTGATCTACCACATGGAAACCTCTTTTTCCTCTTTTTTTTCACATTGGTCTTGGGGAGTTTAAGTGGAGATGGTGAAACACAGCCTTGCACTTGGGAGACAACGTTCATTCTCCCCACTTTTGAGTAGCGCTTCAAACTATCTTACTCGGGCACTGAAGTGGTGTGTGAACAAATATTAGTGTTATTAGAGAATCTGATGAAGAAGAACTGCTAGAAAGGATGATGGATTTGAGCTGATATTTTTATCTGCTTGTGGGTTTTTACAGACTCACAGAATTCCAGCACGGTGGGGGTTGGAAGGGGCCTCTGGAGATCATCTGGTCCAATCCCTCTGCTCCAGCAGGGTCACCCAGAGCAGTGGACTCGGGAATGCATTGTTCAGGCAGGTTGGGAATCTCCCCAGAGATGGAGACTCCACAGCCTCTCTGGGCAACCTGGGCCAGGGCCTTGTCATCCTCACAGGAAAGAAGTTTTTCCTTATGTTTAGGTGAAAGAAATTGCTAAAAGAGCTCTTGCATCTCTTCATATCTAGGTGTGCTGCATTTTCAAAATGTGCTGAGGGATTGTCAAATCCAAGCTTTTTTTTTTTTTTTTCACCAGGAGTAGGCAAGTAAGAAAACTACATTAAAATGTCAAGAAAAGCAAGAAACAGTTTAGAGAAAATGAGTGGAGAAAATCCATGTGTGTGTTAGAAACTGCAACAGAAAGTGATACCCTCCTCAGATGAACATCAGCCTGTTACGTTTTTTGTTTCACCAGTTTATATCTATTATGACATAGAAAGATATGTAAAAAGTTACAGCACTGCCAAATAATTGTGAAAGCCCATCTATAGAATCCTGCTGATAATTGTAGGGCAGTGGTTATTTGGATCAAACATATTTCAGCAAATTCAGAGAACAATAGAGAAAATACTGCAGAATTTGAGCAAAAAATTATGAGACGTGATTCAGAGGATGGAAGGTGTACCATGCTTTTAAGTAAGAAAGAAAAGACAAGATGGGTAGATTTAGAGGAGTTTGTGTGGTTTTAGTCTTATCTAAAGATTATAGATAGAGGCACAATAACAGGCTTTTTCCTATAGGCTCTCTTGTGTTACACAACCAAAGGAGAGGCAAAACAATCTAGTTTTGTGTGAAGACATGAGGAGGTTTTTTTTCATGTGTAAAAGCTTATTCTTTTTGATCCAAAGATCCTGACTTCTACTTAGAAACAAGACCCTAAGAAAAATCGGACGAGAAAAGTCTCCTTTTACAAAGTGGCAGATTAGTTACACAATCTATTTTAAGATTGATCTTACTACTGAACTATCTGCATTCTTTTCCTTCTTTTCTTTTAATTTTTTTTTAAGGCTGAAAAAAAAAAATCAGTCCAGAGTCAATTAATTTTGATTGGATTTCCAATAGAACATACAGACAGCAGTGATAAATTTAATTAGCATGGTGAAGTTGTATGTAGGTACATCCAACTGTCTCAAAACTTAGAACTGAAAGACTCGTGGTCTTTCAGACTGAAACCATCTTGATGGTAGTAAATGGACCAGTCATCCTTGAATTAATAAAAAAAAAAAAGGACATAAAAAAAGTTATTCATGTAGTGTGTTGTGTGGTGTGTGGGAGTCTTTGAGACTGCCATGCCTTTGTCTGCTTTCTCTGCTAGTGATTTGCAGAACCTTCTCCAGATTCAGCTCCCTGCAGGGGAGCCTGACAGCTCTGATGAGCAACAAGCTCTCACTGCCACTTAGCACTACTTCCAATCGGATCATATCCCTCAGTTGTGGAAAAGAAAAGAGAATTTAATCAAGTGAGGGAATCCCATTCAAAAAAGTGCTGTGGTTTCATTTATTCAGCTCAGCAGAAAGCGGCATGTTGGAGTTACAAAATTGCTGAGAAAAAATAATAGGTACCATGGTTGGAGCACGGGGAAGGAAGGGAGAAGGTTAAAAAGGGAAACTGAAGAATAATTGCAACCCCCTTAAGTCTAGGAAGGTGGGCTTTGTCCTCTTCTTCTTTCAGTGACTTAGAGCCACTGTTAGATGCATGGGGCCAAGCCTTGTAAGACATTCACTTGAAGTATAAACCAAATCTTTTCTCTGCATTAGCAGCTCATCCTGTAGCCATTTAACTACATTGAGAGTCCAGTTCACTACACAAGTGTATGTTAGAATGATTGTAGTAAGTCATGGGCAAAACTGTACAGAGATAACCAAGTATTTAACCTTAAAATCTGCTGTCACTAGATGCGGGGAACTTAATTTTTAAATTCCCTTTGAGTACAGTCCTGCTCTAGGACAAGTTTATTAATGACAGAAGTGGGAGGAGGAGGAGTGGGTGAGTGTACCAGCTGGTCTCATTTTGGGTCAAGGAATGTATTTCCTGGGTTTTAGAAGGTACTGTACTTACCATTCACTGTTTTATGTTCCACCTATATATTTTTTTTTTTTTCTGACTTCTGCACCATAGAAATTTTGTCTCACTGAGAATGGGGGAAGAGGAAGAGATCCAGAGGGGACTAATTTGGGAACTTGCTAAGGACACTGCTTAATAGACCCTGGTTATCAGAAAAACAAGACAGTGCCTTTGGTGAGGTTTATACCTGGGTCTCCAGAGCATTTACTAAAAGCTTTTTGGGTATTGAGGCTTAATTTGAAATGGAAAATAAAATCTGGCATATAAGAAAAGAAGAAGCTTAGACACAGTTAATAGAAATTATTAGAATTGTAATCTTCCTGAGACACGTTAATTAAAATAACACAACAAATGGTGCCTCAGTGCAGAGTTTGGCATGCACTGTGGCTTTAAGTTGTTTTTAATAAACATAGTAGACAGTAATATCAATTTCGGAAAAAAAGATAAGCAAGAGTAAAATTCGAATTTAAATGCAAAGGTTAGAGTAGAACAGATGACTCATGCTTTATCTATATTGAAGTAATTATACAGTGAGAACTCAGAACACTGGCTTTGGACTTATAAAGAGCAAATCACCATAGTGAGATTTATCTTCCAGCTAATTTTATGGTCAGTACGAAAGTTTCTAAAAACTGCTACTTGAAGGATGTGTACAAAAGGTCATTTCTTCTTCTTTTCCCCCTTTTATTCCATTGAAGGATGTAACAATTATTCATGTTTACCAAATCATTTTACTTTATCCTGAAATTTCCTATTGAGGCTGTTGATTGCTTTTTTTCTGTACATCTCTAAACTTTTCAAATTACATTCATGTCTTTGTGTACGATCTGCTAGAAATGGTTGCCAAGACATTTGTAGTGTAAGAGTCTGCAGGCATGGTGATAAACAGCACATTCTCCAAGGAGATTTGTTAGATTATTGTGCTTTTATTGTGCCTTAACTCACCTGTGAGCATCTTGAATGCTTGCTTGGACTGGTGGCTCTGTTTTCAGAAATGTTTGATCATAAAACAGAACAAAGACATTTTAGTTATGAGGATTATAGAGATCTTGATTGAAGCATTTTTTAAGTCTGATGCCAATAGATGTCAACCTGCAGAGTGTTAGAAAGTCAGATTAGTGGGAGGCTATAAGGTGGTTTGCAGATGGCTGAAATGCTGCACCAAAACATTAGAAGAGATGATTTGTAGTGTTTGTTTTCCCCTCAATCACAATTTCTCGTTTCTCTTTTTTTCCCCCCTCAAAATCAAGTTTAAAAAATTATTGGAGTCTAATCTGTCTTCTCTCTGCCTTCAGGAAAACTAAATTATTAAATGCCATAATTAAATGCTTTGCAGATCAGATTATTCCTCTTTGACAAAAGGAAGAAAAGATTCATTAACTCTGTGATATGGTATAAGTTTTCATCGTTCTGGGGAAACACTTCAGGAGGTCATGTGGGAAGATGAGTTGTGGGGAGATACTAAAGAAAGCATCCTCCTTCCTTATTGTTTATTTCCTCCTCTTCCCTACATCCAGTTGCAGACCTGGGTGAAGTGCAGAAACTCAGTGATGACTGGTGAGGGCATAAGGACTCAAAACTATTCTGGGGGATTGGGATGAAGTTTGGTTTTCAATATCTAAGTACCTGTGGGCTGTAGAAAAAGTTATTTTGAAAATACTTGAAGTAGTTACAAGGCAGATAAAGGTATCTAACCTAATAATTTATGTCATATTTACTGGTTTGGAAATAATTTACTCCTTTGAACAGCACCAAGCATTTATTTAGTGTTGTCCATCTTCAGATTCCTAAGAAATATTTATCAGTGTTTTAAACCACTAACCAGACTGTTTCCTCCCTCTTTTGGCCTTTCATGTTGAATTTTCAGTTCACGCTTTTGTTCTGTGTAAGGCTTAACAGAACTTGCTTTTCTTGGTGGTATGCTGCAGTGTTGTTCATAAACTATTTCCAATTTCATTTCACCTGCCCATTTAGCAGGATGTGGGCAGCCTCCCTCTTTGTGATTGTTGGCAATCCATCTTCAGTTCTGCTTGCAACAAGTGGAGTAAAGCACCACAAAATGGAATACATGGGCTAGATGAAGCGTGGAATGATGTTCTTGCAGGGTGAACCAATAGGCATGTGTGTGTTGAAGAAATCAGTTGATTTCTTCACCTTTCTGTGATATTAAATTCCAATCATTCCTAGCATTTCTATGGGGCTTTTTTGACCTTACAGGAGGACTGGATGGAATAATTTCCAAACATTGTTTGGAAACCTGAATCTTTCAGCATGAATTCATGCTTTTGTACATATATATATATATATATATATATAGACACATGTACTGTGTAATATCCTTAACATTTTACCATTTTTACCTGTATTGTTAAATAATTTAAACATTATAATACAAAGAGTGCCCCTGTGATTTAATGCAAGGATAACACAGGTTCCTCATAGCATTTCAAATGGTTGGTATGGTTTCGTTTCTCATCAAAGCTCCTGTCTATATAATTTGGGATTATGCAGATGCACCTTAGCAAAGGGTTCTTTGTTGAGTAGGAGTCAGCCAGTTTAAGGAGCTGGACTTCAGCACCAAAGCAAAAACAACTTCACCCTTGTATCATACTGTATTTCACTGTCGAAATGTTCCATCTTGGTTCCACACTAGCACTGATGTTCCTGTACTGTGCTTTTATTCAAAACAGATATACAGCAAGTGATATATAGACAGCAAGTGATACCTTATATTGAGGTACTGTAACTGACGGAGTGAAAAATTTTCTGTTAGATAATTTGACTAGTACCTTAGGCAAAGTCTTTCTGTCAAGATGGTGGATAAAACCAAGAAAACAAGTACTCCTGTGACACTGAGTCTGCTGTGGTCATTAGAAAGGTGTTGAACAGTGGCAACTCTTGATTTATTGTATATCAGTTAATAAATTATGCAATGAGAGAAAGGCTGCAAGAAGTCCTTGGAATAGCACTAGTTATTCCTGGAGTGGGGAGACATAAGATAAACCTTCTTCCCTCTGAGCCTCACAAAATGCTGCTGTCTTAAACATCTTTGTTTATGAAAATAAATAAGATTAATTATTTATTTATGTATTTATTTTATTACTTGAAACGTACCATAAGCAAATCTTCAGAGACAGAAAATAAAACGTTAGAGATGCTGAGATTATTTTGAAAGATTTCCGGTTTAGCTTTTGTACTTTTAATGGAAGAATTACTGTAATAAACACCTTTATTAAAGTTTAATAACTTTTCTTTTATAGAATGTTGAAAGCCAAAGTAGGATTTTTATTTTTCTGCACAACATAGCTTTGTCAGCTAATCACTCCAAGAAAATAAACTCTGAGCAATGAATAAATCTGTAAAACCTAAAGAATAATAGCCCTCAGAGAGCAAATGTTTTCACGACTACAGTGATGGAGCCCCAATAGAATTAGCTGCCAATTATTACTTGAAGGTGCTTTGCAGTATATGAAATAACCATTGAGGTCTAAGGGGAAAAGATAAATACATGGGAAAAGAAATGAACAAAGCCTTAAGTATACTGTAGTATCAGGAGATTTTAGTAGGTACTGGTTAACAGAATGTTTAACCTGGTTGATTAGTTGCATTTCACAGGAGTCAGCTATTGCTAGAATTAATATAAAAATCTCTAGGCAATTTAGATCTTCTGTTCCACCTTCCTTACAACTTTGCCCAGCCAGTGAATACATCTATTAAAAAACTGAAATTGTTAAATCATACAACCTCTCACATTCAGTCTTGTTTTCTCTGAAAAGTCACTAATACAAGTTTAAATGTGGTTGTGACAGATGGGCTCTAAGGCAGGTCTGGCTCTGTCGAAGTTTAGGTGGTTGCTATGACATCACGAGTCCTGAAATGTTGGTGGGAGGATGATTTTGGAGAAAATACTTGGCATGCATAAACTTATCACCTGTACTATGCTGTGAATAGAGTTTTGGGAGATCTGACCGCAAAATGGTAACTTGGGAAAGATACACATTCGTTTTATAAAAATACTCTACCAAACATTACAATGTGAAGGGCAAAAAGACTACTCTGAAGATAATCATTGAATCGTTTAGGTTGGAAAAGACCTTTAAGATCATCAAGTCCACCGCTGAGCCCTCTGCCCAAGGTGTTTCTGGGCTGCTGTCTTGAATGAGGAAACAAGGAAGGATACAGATACACATAACTTCTCAAAACAAACTCTTGCTGGACTTTAAGTGTCAAATACATAGGAATCCAATTCCTTTCCCCTGTTTTAAAGGTCAGTTTTGAAAGGTAGTTGCTGGGGGGACAGGGTGCTGCTCCATCTCCTTGCCTTCCCCACTCAGAAGAGTTCCCAAAGAAATCCTGTTTAACATCTTGAAAAGGAGATAATTTCCTGATACTGTGTTAAATGTTTATCTTCCATAACTTAGTTTCCCATTTTTTGAAGCAGGAATTTAATTTCTCACTATTGTTTTAATCAAGTAAAACTTTTGGTGCTGAAATGAACCTGGCAGATATAAGACATACAGTTTCCACGAGAGCAAGAAATTCAAGCTGACCAGTGCATGCAGATAAATTAATTATGTAAAATATTTCAAAACTTCTGGAGACCTAGCAATGTGGTTTCAGTAAGGTCCCCTGGGTGGAGTGTTAAAAGGTGCTGCCCAGCAAGAGGTAAGCAGCAGAAAACCATCTTCAAATGTGACACAGTCCATGCTCAGTTGTGTCCCTTCTCTGAAGGTTATTGCTCCTTTAGTTGATGCAGCTGAGAAAACGTGTGAAGATGCATTTACAGCAATATAGATGAATTTCAGCTATGGTGGCTGGGGCTTGAGCATAGACTGACTCGCTTTTAGCCAAATTTATGGGGACAGTAGTATCTGGCAGAGGGATAGAGTGAGCAGCTGGAGAACAGGAACACCTTAAATCACTACATCTGTTTGTTTCTGTGCAGCTGAGCCAGAACTTCAGTCAATTCCCCATCAACTTAATCTGTAACGAGATAAATTGAAATAAAGCAAGGTTGCCTTCAACTAAATCAAATTGTGAATGGTTGAATTAAAACAGTGTTCTCACGTAGATGAATCCTATGACACATTAGAAAGATAATTTAAAATAGAGTTAACTGCAGGAGGACTTCATTTAGGAGTCTGGATTAAGAAAAACACCACAAATAATCTCATTTTAAGTGAGATTTTATTATACTGAATGATGAAAGAGCACCTGAAGTCAGCTGGAGTCATCCACTGATTTTTATTTTTCAGTAAGGTCTTTAAAAATTTTTTAAAAATCAAGGGGACATTAGGGAACGTGAAATGACCAATGGGAGATGTCAGTGCTTCATTCTGAATGCCGTGATTTTCTCTCCAGATTCTTTTCTTCTCAGATTTATAAATGGGATTTTCTTCCTCAAGCAATGTATGGCATAGGCATATTTTTTTCAACCAGTTTCTTTCTGTTTTGGCATTTGTAATACAGTGTTGAAAATCAGGTGGGTTTGTTTGGTTTGGCTTTTTTTGTTTTTTCTTTTGAAAATGATAATTCTTTATAGCTTTTTTTTTTTGCAACCATTGTCCTAATGATTACATCTTTTTAATTTTAAATTATACTTGTGCAGTAAAATTTGAAACAAATTATTTCTTTAAAGGTCCAGTTTTTGAAATCTTTAAATTTTCTTGCCCTCATGCTTAACAGTGTCTTCTTCTATCTCTCAGCCATTGTAGCAGAGTAATTTCAAGTAAAATATATTTTGTGATATGTCAAACAGTTAGTATGAACTATTTATCCTTCCTCTAATGCTTTTCAGAGTAAAAATACTTTTGTCTGTAATATAGGCATTGCATTATTATTGTTTCATTTTCTTGACACTCTTCTTTGGATCTGCTTCCTCACCTTCCTATATCTATAGCTTTATTTTTGTGTCTACGTATCTGTATCTTTATATATTCTTTAGTCTTCTCTGTAGTTTTTACTGAACATAGACTTTTATATTATTTTCTGTGGTTATTCTTTTCCCTCTATAGTTTCAAGCTGAGCAATAAAAAGCTGTCTCCTGCAGTGAAGAGTTTTACCTTTGTCAAAGGTATGAAGGACAGATTTGCTGTTCTCTCTGCAGCCTGTGTAGCTGACATATCAGTGCTGCTCACTACACCACTCTCTTCTTGCTGGAGCTTCCAGTAAGGTGATGGCTTCTCACCCAGCAGGAAGGGGGAAAGTTAGTTACAGGTTTTACAAAGGAAAAATAACTTTTATGTTTCTGAGCTAATATCTATCCATGAGTTTTAGACTGTATAACTCACTGGAAAATTAATTCTATTTAAGTTTAATTAGATAGTCTTTGTTGTTATTGCTTTAAGATACTTGTCTTGATTCAATTACAATTGTATGCGAAAATTGAAAGTCAAACCTTGCTGGATGGTGGGAAAAAGCTGATAACACTTTGAGGTGTTTCACTTGGTTAGCACAGGGCTGGATTACACATTACTTTGTTTTATTTTGACCTAGAAAAGTGTTATTCTGGTAGAGGATTGTTGCTTGCACCTGGCAAAAGGCCAGTCCATAGTCACTGTGGGCTATTGGCCAGTCTCAGTGGGAAGCTGTAAACGTTATTAATTGTCAGGTAAAGCATGTGTGTGTTAAGGCTCATAATCACATGATTGAAATGAACTGAGGGAGGTGATTTCATAGACCAGATGTAAGTTTCGGTACAAAATATTATATAATACTGACTTTATTGTCACAGAAACATTTGAAGGCATTTATAATATGTAGTGTCTTTTGTTGGGTAAGAGAAGATTTTAAGCAAGAACACCTTAAAAAGCAAGTAAATGTGACTTCTTTTTTTTTTTTTTTTTCCTTTTTAAATCTGAACTAAGTACAAAGTATCTGATTGACATTTGAGAAGATTTAAGGCAGTTAATCCAACCTTCAGATGAATTATTATTAAAATTTCTAAACAATCTCTGCAGTCTCAGATGAGGTCAGGTTGTGACCCTTTTTGAATCATAGAAAGATCAGCTTGAGGGAGGACAGAGACTAATTTAAATGAAGTCTCCAGGCCTGGTCATCTCTCTGTGACAGGCAGCTAAAGAACTTGAAAAATGATTTTCTGCTGCCTGGCCAAATTCTGGTTATTTGCTTGGGTGGATGATAAAACCATCCATGACCTTCAGCAGTATAGAAGACTACAAATCTTTTGTGGTAGAGAAAAACCCAGAAGCAATAGGAGGACATTACAATTTCTGAAGTGGAAAATCTCAAATCCTCTTTTATACTTACGTAAATGAATTGTCAAAATGTAGTCTGTAGGGGGAGAAAAAGGCCATGGATATGTCCAAGAGAGACTTATGTCTAAAGCATAACTTTAAATAGTTTTATTTTAATAAGCTTAAGGTTTTGAGGTTTTAATATTTTGATATATCTAGATATATAGTCTTTTACCTGTTGAAGATGTCTGTCAGTGTATTAGAAATATGAAAATAGGCAGTGTTGCAAACAAGTACAGATAATTGACCAAATGCAGGTAATGTGGAGCAGCAAGCAATCAAAATATATTAAAACAAAACAAACTGTAAAAGTGTGAAGTTCTGACTTTTTAGTAATATTGACTGGGTTTGCTAGGATTGTGATTCAGCGTGGTTTTTTTGGCTCCTGTTCAAACTATCTAATGGGTAAATAATGTTTGCCAGGGCAAGTGATATCAAAACCTCTTTCTGATCTTAAATCGGAGCTGTGCCAATTACTAATTATTGTGTTAGTCCACAGAAGGATTCTGATGTAGGGACTTGGAGTGTTTTCCCTCACCGGTTATCTTTGTTATGTGTTTTTGGGCATTAGAGACAGATACAATGAGTAGTGCAGCTACATCTACTGAAGGCATGAGGAATTGTGTCCCTGTGTCCTTGCTTTGACTGGGAAGGTCAAACACCCATTCCTGCTCCACTTACACCTTGAGTTGTCACCTTCTTGGTCCTTGTATCAGTGACTTGAATGCACTCACCAAATAAAGGCATCAGTAGGCTCCTTTCAGCCTAAAATAGCTTCAACTTCACCATTTTAATTCAAAATAATCAGTATTGTTTCCTGTAGCCCTTTATTATCAGCAGAATGCATCCTTTCAGATACACAATAGGAAATGTGATCAGAATATAAATGTTGAATTAATTTGAAATCCATTAGTTTTTATATAGAGATGTCTCTATAACTGTTCGAAATATTGCAGAGAAGAAAACAACATGTGCTATTGCTGCAGAACAAATACTGGCTGTAGCTAGATTAGCAATATTAAAATGTCTTTGTTATTTTCAGTAGCTGAACTGTATAGAGAGAACTATTTATATCAGCTTTCTAGCTCAAAAGGGAAGACATCTCTGAGCATGAACAATTATGTATATTTGTAAACGAGAGGAAAAGTATGGTTTAATTATAAAGGAATTTATATGCATATATTAGTATGCAGGTTTTATATCCAGGTAGTTCACTCTGGAACACTTTTTGTTACTTTCTTTTTCTGAAGTGAGTTGATGCTAAATAGTGAGGTACCCAAGTACCTACCTACAGATTCCTTAAGATTTTAAAGGGTTAAAGAAGTCATAATGCTATACATAAAAAAAGTGAAAAATGGAATATGTGGGGTTTGTGGGTTTTTTTAATGTAATTAAACCCCATAAATTAATGTAATTTTTTAAGATAGTTTAAGCTAGACTCACAAATAATTATATCAAGCTCACTTCTGTTCCCCTGATATGAAAGTAACTGACACACCAATTCCACAGAAGTCCCCTGAGGAGTGGCTCAGTCATCAATAGCTCCTCTAGACAACAAAGAGATAGGAATAATCCATAACCAAAATAAAATATTGGCAATAAACTCTTAAAATGTGCAGGTCAAGACCCTACATCATAATCTCCAGCATGCTTTATCCCTCTCCAGTTAAAAATATGATTTTTGTAATACACCAGCTGTAAAATTCCATTCCCCGTGTTATCACATGAATGATACTGGAAAAGTAGAGACGATTCACACTTCCATTTTTTAACCCATTTAACTTCAAAGTTCCATACTATAAACACTGTGCACTTTTGTAGTTTACAAGTCAAAACATGTGAGTTTACACCCCAAATCCTGATTTTCTGTGTTTATAGGGTTCTTGCAGCTGTGTAAAAGTTAGACACCTAATGTAAGATAATCATCCTTCTGTAGTCAATGAAGAAAGGCACAGGAGGGAAAAAAAATCAAACTATTTAAGACACCTATTTGTGATGGGATGAATTATCCCTTGGAACTGTCAAATGTAATGCTCTTTTATTCTTTCTCTTTCTAAAATAATATCACTTAGCATAATATAAAGTTGGATTTTGAAACTAAGTACTCAGATTTTCAAAAAAAGTCATAGAAAGTTGTGTGGATGAAGATAATTGCATTCATCACAAATAAAGAATTTAATATTACTTATCTGTCTTTATGCCTTTTATCTAGAGATGTCAAAATACATGACAAAGGATAAGGAATATCACTACTGAATTTTGCAGATAAACTAAGTGCTGTCTGTTATTTTACTCAGTCACAGAAGACTACAGTAATATTCCAAGTTAATTTACCATTTCCAATGTCTCATCCATTGGAACTTGCTGCTTCCAGTAACTTTTCCATCCAAACTGGATTTCCATTATCATTCATACTTCTAGGTTGAACAGCATATAAAATCTATAGTGCTGTCTAAGAAAAGTGATAAACTCTAAATGGCTTTCTCAATCATGGGGTCACATTCAAAGTGATGCATTTTGGGGGATGGATGGAAGAATCAGCTTTTAACAATCCCTCCTCTTCCTCCTAGGAGAAAGGTTTGCATATGGGGACAGGCTGAGAGAGTTGGGGTAGTTCAGTCTAGAAAAAAGAAGGCTTCGGGGAGACCTTATTGTGGCCTTCCGGTATCTGAGAGGGGCCTACAAGAAAGCTGGTGAGGGACTTTTTAGGCTGCCAGGCAGTGATAGGACTGGAGGGAATGGATTAAAGCTAGAGATAGGTCGATTCAGGTTAGACATTAGGAAGAATTTCTTCCCCATGAGGGTGGTGAGACACTGGCACAGGTTGCCCAGAGAGATGGTGGAAGCCCCATCCTTGGAAGTTTTTAAGCCCAGGCTGGATGGCGCTCTGAGCAACCTGCTCTAGTGGGAGATGTCCCTGCCCATGGCAGGGGGGTTGGAACTAGATTATCTTTATGGTCCCTTCCAACCCTGACAATTCTATGATTCTATGTTTCTTTCATAGCTAAAATTGATATTGTTACTTCATCACAACTAAAGGTGTTTTGTGTAATAGCTGTGGATTTTTTCCTTTTTATCTTCTCTTTGAGCTAATACATCTCGTACTTAATTCTTTCACGTAGCTTTTCCTTTCTTCTGATACTCTGCAAGTGAAGGGCAAATATTGCAATAAGCAGAACTTCCTATAAAATAGTGTGCAAAGATATTTTGGTATTAAAAATGAGAAGGCATTTTTGAAACAGAAAGAAAACAAAATATAAATTGGTAGTTATCATAGTGGTTAGCATTTGTTATGGCCCTCATAGCATTTATTCATGTTTTCATACTTATCACAGAAACTGTCAAGCTTTTACTCCATCTTGTACTTTTTTTCCCCCAAAGAAATCCTCTAGGTTTTACAACATAAGAATCTTTACCATGATGACTGGAGACTCTTAGACCTTCATATAAAATTTAGTATTAAATTTTCTCACATCATGCCTGTGTGTTCACGTGTATCACCTAACAAAGCTTTGCTATGAAATTATAATACCGTTTGCCATATGGAAAAATCCTTATCCATGAGAATTTTTCATATTCCTAAATAACAACGGCTGTCCAGCACTTTGTGAATTGTTATGAAATGTGGAATTCAAACTCTTTAAACATTCAATAGTTAGAAATAGCAATAGCTACAGTTTAGGAAAAAAAAAAAAAAAGAAAAGAAAAGAAAAAAGTTCTTCAGTTGCTAGCAAAAATAACCATTTTTACAGGTTAATGAGGCTCATTGGTTAGATTCCACAACTCACCTGTCTTAGTTACAGTCTGAAACATGTAATTTTGTTTCATTTTGCATAATCATCTGCAGAGTGGGGTGGCAGTCTGTGAAAATCTGCAGCCCAGATCAAACTGATTGAGGGGCTGTATGGAAAGATTTCTAGTCTATGAATTTATACAGGTGGTGACATCATGCCAAAAATTAAGATCCTTTAATATTTGAATAGTCTTTTCTTCTTAAGTGTCTGCTTTTATAACAGTAGCAGACATACATTTAAAAGTCAGGTGTTTATATTTCAACAGATATTTAATCACAGATGTATCTAAATATGTGTCTACGTGTGTGTGCATGTGAGGAAATGTATAGCTTATATAAATATCTATGTTTGTACTTATATATATATATAAAAAATAGAAAATCAGAGTGGTTGGCAGCAAAGCTGGTTATTTACTGCTTAAGGTACCTTTCAGCATTATCAGAAAGCAGTGTAAATATTGCATCTGTTGTCCCTGGAAAATGCCAGAAAATATTGCTGATTTATTACATGGGAGGGAGGAGGTGAAAAAAGATATGGTGCTGAAAAATTGTATGCTGTAGAAGAAAGAATTGACTAGACAATAATTTGTAAAGTTTTACACTTGCTGTATAAACCCTCCCTCCACTGATTTGGATTTCAAGTTTATAAATCATCCATCTCTTCTCCATACGTGCTGTACGGAAATGGACTGTTCAGGTTTTGCGAGGTTTTGCTGTATGTTTAATAAGGAATGGGTGCAACTATTGCAGTGGTATAGTTTCCTCTTAAGATAAAGCAGTGCCAAACTATAATGTTCCATTCTCACTTTTTAATATTGTATTTTCCATGTTTTTAACTTTGACCTAAGACGTCTGTCTATTTTGTATTTGAGGTGAATTTAGTAGCTAAATGGCAGTGGTCCCAGATCTCCTCTGTTTTTCAGTGTCTGCAATTGCATTAAATTTTCTTAGCTTTCAAGCCGCCTAGTTAAGCTTATAGAATATATGCTAAAGAGAATAATCCAAAAATCTTTGATTTTCAATAATCTAATAGCTCTGCTTTTATGATTTCTAGCCATCTTTTTATTTTTTTAACATTATTATGTTTAAAGAACTATCAATAAGAAATTCAATCATTATAAAATATAAGCTGTAAAGATCTCAGGAGGCTCTTTAGTTCACTCTTCTACACTACCAAAGTTCAGATACAAAGATCTGGTTGTGCAAAATATATATGATGAAATGGGGAGAGAGGGACAGGGAGGACCCCCAAAAATTAAACCCGGAAAACTCCTGAAGTGAATAGCTGAATATAAAGTGTGAGTTTTAGCTCCCAGGGTTCAAATGACAGGGAGTGCCCTCAGTATAACTTGTCTTTTAATTAAACAAACTTAAGCCTTTGATCATAACTGATCAGCGTCTTATGTTTTGAGATAAATCTGTATTATATAATGAATGGGGTTGCTTCATTAACTTCATTAACCGTATGAGTTGAAAGACTATAGTTGGAAACAGGAATAGTCAGTAGGAAGACAAAAGAAAAAGATGATAAACCTTGTGGGTAAACTTTGGGGTCCTTTAGTTGGATGCTAAGTAATTTGCTTAAAGAAAATTTTGTGTTGTACCTGTCAAGGTGTGCAGCCTTTTCTTAGTGCCCAGACTTAGCTCCTTTTCTCCTGACCACTACTTTGAAAATTATTATATGTGAATGTGAGTAACATTTGATGTTGGTGTAGGAGCTCAAGGAAACATGGTTTCTAGATATGCCTGCTCTTTGCTTTGAAGTTTGGCCAAGATCTCTGAAAAGAGAATAACCTAATTTGATTGGATATATCTCAGTATAATTATTCCATGGGAAATACTGCGATCGAAAGTCTCAGTTTTGGCTTAATTCTGGTATGACAGCCGTCCAAGCTCCCTGTTCACTTTTCCAGTGCTTGCTCATGGTGAGGGTACTCCAGATAGCTCTGGGAGACTGAAAACATTTGATAATTGAATAGTAGCTTGAGTTTTCCTAAAAAACTATGGCATTTCCACATAAGGAGAAATGTGATTTATTATTTTTTTTCCCAAAAAATACTCTCTTCCGCATCTCCAGGGATTATTTTTTTTTCTGAAATGGAAATTCCAGTTACAAGTCTTAGAGCATCACGGGGTTACATGAACCACTTCTCTTGTATTAGAAATATGGTTCTGTTTCTAGTTTGTGTGGTTTTGTGGGATTGGTCCACCAGTAAGTACTTTGATAAAGTCTAATCAGAGTAAGTTAGTAGAAAATTATGTGCCTTTCGATAAACTTGTAAGGTTTTAGCAGCATGTTCCTGGCAAGCTCTTAGAGCAAAGAGTGCAAATAATGATTTTCTGAATCTTATAATTTGGCCATCTGCAAACAGGTTGGCTTAAGGACATCTCCTTGATGACTGCGAACTCTTGGATGAATTTCAAAGTACCATTGCAAATTATAAAAGTATTAGGGTTATTAAGAAAACAGCTGGGGAAATGAATGTCATGAGGACTGTTAAATGACCTTAATAAAGGGATTGATACTGTTTCCTCATATCTTCTGACAAGTTTCAAGAGGACCTGGGAAACAAATTAAAATCATCATGCCAAACTGAGGTTGGACTATTAAGTCATGAGGACATATATTCCAAAATGAGAAAGATTTTTAAAAAAAAAAAGGGAAAAAAAAAAATAGACTGAGAGAAGGTAGCCTAGCAAAAAGTGAGTGAAGATTATATTGGTTTTAGAAGTGATGTTTGGAAATTCACCTATTTTCCTTCCACTTTCAGTCACCTTCATGGTATTTATTTCACTTAACTTTCTCTTTCTCTTTGTCATTGTCTTCTCCTTTCCCCCCGTTTTTGTGTCTTTCCCTTTCTCTTTTCTTCTTAGGTTTAAAACAGCAGCAGAAGAATATCTCCATGTGTCTCCTAAGATGTACTTTTTTTTTTTTAATAATGATGAGTTATATATATCCCCTTTTCCTTCAAAGCATACAAAACATTCCATTTGTGGTAATTTTTGGGTATTGCCACAGTACAACCATCCTTTCAAAGGCTGTAGCAGTTTCAAAAAGATACAACAGCATTTGGAAAATATGGAAGTATTGAAAAATATTAATTTTACTAGGGCAAAAATGCATATAAGAAAAAAATAATTAAGCAAATTAGAAGGTGGTGAAAATAGGGACGTTTATTTGAATTCAGAAGTGCTTTGGAGGCCCATTGCAGTAGATATCACAAAGCCTAAAGAAAGAATTCTACTTGAAAGAAAATTCTTAAGTAAGCAACGAGTAAAGGGTATTTTATCGATTTATGAAGACTGATTTATATCAGCTTATGAAGACTGATTTATTACCAGAATTATGAAGACCTGGGCTACAGGAAAGACGATTTTTTGCTGATAGCCCTGTCAAGTAACTTCTTACACGAATAGAAGTTATACACAACTCTACACAAGAAGTTCCAAGCAGTTAATTTGATCAGCGCTATCTTTGTTTCAGAAATCTAGTGATATATCCGAAGTCAAGCAAGTCTTCCTTTAATCAGTGGAATGTCTTCGTTACAACACCATGATTTCTGTCTTTTTTTTTTTCCTTTGTTTTTTTTTCTTGAAATGCTTACCTTTCCATCTTCATTGACCTCAAGCTCTTCAGGCTTTATTTGATTTTTATTTAGTTTGCTAGCAGTACGTGCAATAGCTTACCACTGTCTCAGTTTGTGCTAAGTCTTTAATTTACTGTTGGCATGGAGAGAAGCAGGCCAGCTGCAATCTCACATCAACACCACCACTTCCTGCAACATCTTTGATTACTCTTGGAGGCTTTCTGTGTAAGTACTGACCTCTGCTAGGCTTCCTCATGCATGCATGAAGTTCCACTCTTACCTTTGCCGCAGGCAATAGCTGAAGGCATGGCAGTGAATATGATCTTTCCTGTACACTCAAGCATTTAAATAACAAAAAAAGGTGCCATTCTGTGCTAATTGAGAAAGTGTGGATGTGCCCAGGATCTTGTTTTTAATGTTGCTGCAATATGAGAAGGGAGCAAAGAGTTGATCTCAGGTAAAGTTCCCAAAGCACTACAGCAATCTGCAAAATCACACAAGCCCGAGATAGTCTAGAAACAGTATTTTCCACTCTCTAATATAATGTTAAGTTCTGTATTTTTAATTTTTTTTTTCTTTTAATCTGCTCATTGCCAAGAAGATTGGGGCACTTTCTCTATAGACACACTTTGGTAAAAGAAATTATATTGCTCTCTGTAGAACAGAGACAGCAGCTCTTAGTAAGATGGTTACTCTCTTCAGTAAGTGTTGCAGACGATAATGAATTTGATCATAACAATTAGTTAAGCTGTTTTGCTCCCAGTAGAAGACAAGACAGGTGAGTCTAGCATCCAGAACAGAAGAATCAGGAGAAATGCTCACAATAGGCAGAGTGCATTTAAACAGACACAGGATTTGAAAATAGAAGACCCATAGGGCATTATTAGCATGTGTTTAGAGAGGACACAGGAATGACGATAGGTGAGGGAAAAAAAAGGTCGTAGTATAGTCATAGTTTAGGACATAATGGGTGAATGTAAGAGATTTTCATGGACCACTTCACTCATATGAAGGTCTGGAAGTGAGATAATGGATGATACAGCGTAAAGATGAGACATAGATGTGGTAGAGGAACATTTGGTACATCTCATGTGTCTGAGTAGGACTAGTTGACTCAGGAAAACTCCAGTGTTTTTTGCACTTGTGAAGTCATAGAAAGAGATTGTAAACTAAAATATAAAGGAAAGACTGAAAGGCTGCTACATTAGTCAGCCAGGAGGCTGAGCTTGGAGAAAGGACAGAAAGAAAAAAAATAAATAAAAGGTAGCATAGTGCTAGAAAATTGATGTAAAGGGAGAGGTAAAATAGAACTTACCTTCTGTAGCCCCAGGGAAGCATGTGTTTTTAAAGGAGCTTTGAAGGCTGTGTTTGATGGGGGCTTCTTCCTCAAGGAAAGAAGGAAACAAAGTTTATGTAATATTATTTTTGATGCTCTTTCTTCGGGTTTGCCTTTGCCGTCCAGAGAGTATGCCTTAATTTTGCAGGATCAGAGTGTATGTGTCATATAATTTAAAGTATCCAAGAGGATATTTCAGAAGTGCAAGAACAGATAGAATCTTCTTTTTTAACTCTTGAGCCTAGACTACTTCAGTAACTCACTGACTTGGACATTATTATTTCTATGTTATTTCTATAACATGTGTCCTACTTTATGATTGCATGTTAGAGGATGAAATTAAGTTAATATAATCAAAATCAAGAGGTTTTGAATATTTTCTTCTGCAGCACAAGAAATTCTTGAAAGATACATCTATAATTCCTGCTACACATCTAAGAAGACATGGTGCTTTTTTTATCTCATGGTATGAGAATGCTGTTTAATTACCTTTTCAAATGAAATAATGGATCTTCTTAAATAAGTAACACTTTTTTTTCTTATAAAGCATAAATTTAGAAGTACTATAAGGTGCTTTTTAGATAAAAAATAATATTGTAGAAAACAGTTTGGGGGTACTTTAGTCAGTGAATATGGGAAACTTCTACCATGATATTCAGAAAGCTTTGGGGTAAAGAGAGGAAGAAGTTCTTGGAACCAGAATTTTGTTAGAGACATAGTGAAGAACATGTGTGAAGGGAAGTCTAAGAAAAAGGAAAGAATAAAAAAAAAATTTAAAAAATCAATTTTTCTCCTGTTCTTGGTAAAGGATATTTGGCATCATCTTGAAACTAAAAAATAACCAAACATGAAAAATACAAACAAACAAAAAAATCCACAAAACAACAACAACAAAAAACCAACAAAGCAAACACACACACACAAACAAAAAAAAAACAACCAAACCCACACACACACACAAAAAAAAACAAACCAGAAAGAAAGGTCTTAAGTTCTACTTCTTTTTTTAAACTTTTCCAAAACTGATTATTTTGCATCATACAAGTACACAGCACTTCAGGAGTTATACAGAAGAGAAACAGGATAGGTTATTAGTGGCACAGAGGCAGAAATTGATATGTAGAACTGCATTTTACGTTTTACTCCTCTTACAAAAAATTAAGGACCAAAAGTACTTATATTAATATAGTCTTCATCACTTACTAAAAGAAAATAACAGACTACCCAGTATTGTATTTTATTCAAGGAAACAGGAAGATTTTCAGATTTGTATTTGTGTTTTACATCTCCTCCTCCACCCTCCCATTTATTAGTCTTCTTTCTAAAAACTGCTGGCTTCCTCATGTTGACATTACTGTAGACGTTGCTAGTATAGAAGGTCAGTTTGAAAGACTCTGTTTTGAATTAAGTTGTTTATTATGACAGTTTATGCCTATTAGTTAGATGAATCATATACTTGATTCACCATTGAGTGTATCTTTTACAAACAATCATGAATTACTCAAAGATCACAAGTTACATCTCTATTCAAGTAGTGTTCTAAATGCGTAACGCTAAAATACTAGGAATTCTTAAAAAAAAACCCAAAGCAAACAAAACCCAAGGAAGTCCCTCACAATCAAGAGAAGAACAAGAAAGAATAGTCTTTTGAAATGTGTAATGACAATGGAAATATAAGGAAAGAAAAAGCATTAACACATGCAAGCTTTCCTCTATCAAATTCCATAGATGCTATGATGAATCATCTGTTATGTAGTATGTGTAAACAGATATCCTCAGTCTGACATCAGTTTTAAACATCATTTGTAATATTTGTAAAAATTGCTTTCCATTACTTTTTTAAAATTAATAGAACAACGTTCATTGAATCATTTTATAAAAGTGGAGAAATATAGTCACCAGCATTAATCAATCATGATACTGTGCGGTTATGCTGAGTTAAGAGACTGCTTCCATTTACTTAGAACGTATCATGGGATGTTAAATATTAGTAGGAGAATCAAAGACTAATGATGATACTTTATAAGTCTATGTTTTGGAGGGTTAAAAAAAAAAAAGAGAGTGAAGAGTTTTACTTGCTGAATATTACTAGAAAAATGTGAGTGGATTTTGGGTTGTTTTTTTTTGCTTTTTACTTATATGCTGTTGTCTCTATCCAGACTGAAGAGGACTTAAAAAAAAAATGTAAATCTAGATTGTAAATTTATTGATCTGTGGCTAGAATGAGGATCCTTCTGGGAGGAGTGACGTAAACGGATTTATTATTGCTTTTTAAGGAGGGGTGGGTTGTAATTGAGGAAGGAATAAATCTAGATCAATGTGTGCTTTTGGCAAAGAGAAGGGAATTTTATTGATTAAACCTCAAACCACTCTTACCATCAAAGACAGAGAAAGGAATGGGATTATTTTTTGCCACAGACCTTCATTCATCCATCTTGGGGCACTTTATCATGATGGGAAATGCAGTTGGCATCTGGTTTTACAACTTGTGAGTACGAAGTGTTTCAGAGTTGGCAGGCATGTTGTATTAAAGATGGCAAAGTCAAGGCTCAAGGTCCATGCTATGGATGGACAGAACAGTAAGGCATCCTGAGCTAGGTGGAATAAGATGTTTTATTTAATGTAACGCATCTGACAGATTAGGTCTGTTTTCCTACATCTGCTCAGCATCAACAGATCTTGCTAATTCAAAGAGCATGTCTGTAAGGAACATGGTGTGAGAACTGCAATTCATGAAAGCTTCTGTTTTGTCCTTGACCTTTACATTTCAGCACTTCCACAGTCTGCTGGAGTCTGTTGATAAATGCCAGCCTGTAGTTATGAAGGCATGAAAAATTATCAATTATAAAAAGAACTGCCTTCCAAATGAAGATCAATACAGATCTTCATATTGAAGCAAACAGAGCTAAATGCAAAAGCATTCAAATGCAGGAACGCAGGAAAGCATTTGTATTCTGACAGCATGAGCAATGGCAGGGTGAGGGAGGCCACTTTCTACTGTGGATAAGTCTGCATGAAGAGTGTTGCGACCTGTTGGGAGACAGAGAGCTCATAGAAAGGCAGACAGTCACCACAATACGTGTTGTTTCTAACTGTGATATTGGGATATGATGATAATGTAAGCCATCTTTTGAGGATTTTATGCAACTATACCCGGGAAGTTTCCCTATCAGTGGTTAGTGGATGCATAGTACCATGCTTCACCCTAAAGTAGATGATGCTTCATAATCTTTCAAAAAGCTACAGCCAGAAGTTCTTCTACAAGAGCAATAGGAGTTATCTCACCGTACGTTCAACTTTTGGAGTATGGAAGCATACATCAAGCTGGCTAGAATGCTCCAGTAGTGAATGAGTAAGAAAGAAATTTGAGCATATGGTTCAGCTGATGTGTTTTAGATATCTCTCTGAAGATGAGTTTATAGTGCCCTAAAAGTGCCCTGGCCCTATAAGTATAGGGACTTGAGATATCTATCAGAGTAGAGATCTGCATTATAAATATATTTTTATGTTCAGACTGAACTTTTTAATTAATAATTGCGATATTCCCTCATTATTTTATTTTCTTACAGCACTCCCAGTTTAATGCTCTAGAAGTTGATGTTTACTGTGAGAAAAAATTACTCCCGTTAACAGATATAGAATTCAGGCATGAACTTACTCATGGAAAAAGAGAACTCAAGTGATGGTAGCCTGCACACTACTTTAAAACTCCAACTCATATTATATACAAGAGTCTTTGCAGTTCAAAATCACATTTCCCCCTCCAAATGGAGCTACGTGCAGCCCTGATCCAATTTACAATGCAAAGAGAGGTGCTTGGAGACTTTTGGAGTATAGAAAATACTCCCTAACTACTGTGAAGTAACATAACTAATAATAAATATTAGTTCAAAGTGATAAGGGTTTAAGAAATTTGGAAGAGAGCATAAAGGAGACATGAGATACTTTCACAAAAACACAGAGTGTCTTACCTGGTGAAAATCGGCATTTTAAGATGTTAATCCAAGATTGTATTCTGAAATGTTTCTCTTAGATGGCTTTGAGGTTTGTATGGGGTTTATTTTTTTAAAATGTTGACTCTTTGCATTGTGCCAGTCAGGATTCTCCCTCTTGCCCAAGTTATCTGCAAACAATATTTTGAAAATATTGTTGAAAATATCTGTCAGAGAGTGGGAGCCCTTACTAATTGCATATATTCAATATATTGTCTAGAGTTATTTTTAAGGAAAAAAAAATAGACAAACATCTATACAAATACAATGAAAGCAAGATTTCTGTTTGTGAATTTTTTAATAGAAAAAAATTGGCACTTTAGCTGCTATTTAGAATTGGTAGGCTAAGTAATATTTTTAAATTATTTTCAGAAAGCTTCTCTGAATGCTTTACAATGTTTACAAGAAAATTATATGATCCAGCATAGACTATCCATAAATCATGAGGGTCTGGAATTTCATCTGTTTTAACAATTTGATCTTCAAACACATTGCAAGAAAATTAGAAGACAGTACCAAAGGCAGGAAAAGTTGCAACAGTTTAAGAAATTACCTGATTTTTCTATTCTGACCTGCAAATTACTGCTTGTTATAAAATATGGCAATAGAACAAAACATATGAGGGTACTTCTATTTCTGAAGGTTTTAAAGATAATTAAAAGTTTCTGTTAGATTGCGGCCTAGTATTATTTCTTTTAAGCACTTTGGAAAATTGCATCTTAGATGAGATAAATGCAGCTGCACATTTAAATTAAGATTATCTTTAGGCTAGTAATCTCATTTACTGTTCAGCAATTTTAATTCAAGTCAAGACAGTACAATTAGTGTCATCATCCTGGTGGTATTTCTCATTGCTTTATGGCTGTATTTACTGTTGTTAAGAAGACAAGTCATATAAAGTATGTCAAGATAATGCATTATTAAAGGGAGAATAGGTCAGCAAGTATTGCTGGTGAAGCCTCATGAGCTGGACTTCCCTTCAGACATCTATTCTGTGTTAGTTCTAAGAAGAAGGTCTCATTAAAACACTTGACAACCTTAATAAATTTCCATATTAACATGGAGATAAATTTATTTCAAGCAATGTTCTGTAAAGTGTTTGGGTTTTTTTCCCCTTCTTTTAATTGCTGGCTTAAAATTATAGCTATTTTGAATATTTATATTATGGGTATTAAAATTTTAAGAAGTATTTTCTGTATGATAAATTTTATTCCCCCTAATAAAAAGGGATTTTACTGTTACTTGTCTGGGCTGTGTTTAAGAAAGTATTTTTTTCTGAGCTGCATTATGTTGCAGCTTGCGTGAATATAAAGATGTCAGCCGTTTCAGGTATACAAAATGAACAGTGGCTCTCAACATACTTTACCTTCCCAACTAGATAGCATAGATTTAAGAGCTTTTCATTAGGAGTATTTTTTATTTTCTGCACCTCCATTAGTGAGTCCCAGAGGAAAGCTAATTTCCATGGGTGGATGATTTTCTTCAAGCCTACAGCATTAATTACACTTCTGCTTTTGGAATCCTGGCAATCTAATTTCATCTTTCTTTTCAATAAAAATGTTGCTTGTAAGAGTGAGTCTCTATGTGATCTGGCAAGATACGGTGCTTCAACTTGTTTCCAGGAGCATTGTACTCTCTGAGCCCTACTAGTTATGTTTCCTTTGCAAAGAACTGTTACATTGCTGCAAGAAGTCTATTCCAGGAAGAGCAAAGGACTGGTTTGTCCTAGGGGTGCTTCTCTGAAGATATTGCTGTTATATTCAATAATTTCATGACAGTAAGATGAGATCTCCCCACTGTACAATATGCAAAGCCAGTTAAAGTGCAAGCATGAGGGAGATTTTTACAGGTAAGAGACATGAGGGAATGAATCAAAAGCACAGAAAAGAAACTTTAAACAAAATCAGGAGTCATCAGGTTACGTTTGAATTGCATGTTCAATGCATAGTTTAGTGTCAATCTTATAAATGTTAAAAAATCTGTAGAGAGATGCAGGGGTGTGACTGTATATGTTCTTGTGTGGTAGGCAGTGTAAACTACCAGAAGTATGTTCTTTCAGAAGCATTTCTAGTTTCTTCCCTTCCAGGTTTTGCCATAAAGGTGTTTAATGTAAACCTGTCTTTAAACTTCAGAGTAATGGAATTCATTTGAGTGGACTCTTGGTGTCTTCCTTAATCCTACCAACTACCTTACTGCTTCAGCAAATAAAAGCATATGGTGCTACTAAGACCTTGAAGTGTACTCAGAACTAAGTGACTGTGTGTGATACACACACATGTATCTCTGTACAACTATACATTTATCTTGTGTTTTCAGAATTAAGGAAAATATTATAGAAAAGCTTCCCTGCTCTTAAGTAGATTCACTTCTATGCATATTTGTGAATCAACCCTGCATAAGATGACTTTTACCCTGACTAATAAATATGCTTTCCAAGAGCTGGTCCTTTTCTGATTTGTATTTCCTTTTTTGGATAGACAGTATTTGGTTTAATAGAGGGTATTTGTGCAAAGTGGGGGAATGGTGACGCGAAAATTCCACAGAGCATAGAGAATGCCACTGTAGCACAGTCACTCATGTTGCTTTTCTCTGTAAAGTATTGAGTATGTTTCGTACCATTCAGAAAATAACATCCTGGTGTCTCAAATCCAATAATCCCATTGTGTAGTAATGGGTAAAAATATCGAGAAGTGGCAGGACTTAGCAAATGGAACAGAAAATCAAAGATAAATCAGTTTCTAATTGTTTAGCTAGGGACTTTCAAGAAAAAAACCAAAACCAAACAGAATCACCTGTCACTTTTATTTTAAAATAATTTGTTGATTTACTGCTTGTTACCATGGCTGTAAATCAAGCCACATGAATTTTTGGACTTCTTTGTGTAACTGGGTGGCTTGAGCAAAAATCGACAGCAAAAAAGCACCACCAGAATTTAAGGTCACTTATGACAGATTCAAAATGTGCCCACATGAACTTTGGTCCAGACAAAGTCATCCAAGAAAACAAATCCCAAATAGAGTAAGTAAATTAAGAATCTCCTCTCACTCTGAAAAAAAATTGTATAAGCTGCAATTACCAGAGCCATTCAGAGTTATGAGCAGGATCAAGATCCGACTAGTCCTGTGAAGGTGGAAAGAGGGAGGGTGGGGGAACTCCAAAAACACTTTTTCTTTTTTATTGTTTCAGTAGTATTTCAATATATAATTTTGTGATATCTGCAGTGACAAAGCATGAGAGGAAAACAAGTTGCTGAAAAATATACTTAGTGTACAGCCAATGAAGTAAGATTTGACTCCGCATAAAGGAACCTAAATTGCAACATTTCAGTTGATGTCAGTGGGACTTGGACTAACCCCAATGCTACAAGCTCAGTTTTTGAGGTCACTGTTAGCATCATGAGACAGAGAAGATTTCATCCCCAAATGGCAAATTCATTAGCTAAGTTGAAATTAAAAGTTTTTTGCCATATCAGCGTAAGCAAACTAGAACATAGGTTGTCTACATTTAAATGTAAGGACTGAAGGAAAAGGCAGCACTTCTGTTTATAGTGGAATTGCCGCAGTTGTCTGTTAGGTGTGTGGGGCTTGTGCTTGGGTTCCCCAGTGAACAGTAAAAAGTTGTATCCATTATAAGCCTTTTTATAAGGGGCTGAACAAATAGGATGTCTCTTCTCTGCCTTCCTGAATATGTCTTTTCAGAAATTAGGTATGTTCAGAGCTCCTATCACCCTTCAAACAAAGCTAAGAGATGGATTCATATGGTCTCTCTAGAGGAGGGCAGGTAGTATTTAAGTTCACATACATACACAAAAACCTACAAACGGGTTCACAGTGGCACTTTTGAGTGTACAAACCTCCGTTCCTTGAGACTGCAAACTACAAACAGCATACGTTTCATATTCAACAAATACAGACCTACTGTGCTTAATGCCCTTAAGTTTAAAAGCTCTGTGGTTAACATTTTTATTAGTAAATAAATACTTAATTGTGATGAACAAGTTGAAAATATTCAGATTTATTGGAAAAGACTGTTTGACTAGACATATTTATCAGCCACATTTGGATCCTATGATTCTAAATGCTCTATTCTGAAAGAAAATTACATTCCCTGCCCTACAGCAACAGCTTCATTTATGTATTTTCCTGAACAGAATATTGGATGCAATTTGCTGCTGTTGTATTTTTGATTATTTTTTTTAATCAAATGTTGATATTTGTTTACCAGTTATTTATGCAGTGGAATTATTTGAATTATAGAATGTTATCATAAGATAGCTAAGGCTGTGACTTTTTTTGCTTCTGTGTAGACACTGGGAAGTTCTTTATTAGTAGCCACTTGCAAAAGTACAGTACCTGTGATAGTTCATATGAAAATCGAAGATCCAGGCAGCGTGTGCCTTTCTCAGAATATCCCATTTGTATCCCATTTCTCTAGTTAGTGATGCTGGCAGATATGGTAGGAAAAAAGATGAATAAACACTAAATAAAATCAGTCTATATTTCACTCCTGTTTTTCAATGTTTTGTAGGGATTTGCAGGGTAAGATGTTTCAACTGGCTGTATCATCTCCAAGGGATGGGAATGGAGATGTTCGCAGGTGTTAACACTGGGTCTGCCCTATGGCTTATCAGTGCAGAGGTCGCTATTTGATATTTTATTATTTTTTCAGGAAATATATATTCAGCTTTAGTCAGGCCCAAGATATGTTTGTTTGCAGATCATTCAGTATAGCTACTTGTATATGTAACAGAAAACTTCACTGATTTTTTTTTTTATTTTTTTTTCTGTCTGGTTAAGAAAAATAAAAATTAATAAATGACAGGAAACATATTAAATTTTTGAAACCCCCCCACCTTCATCTGGAAAATATCTGAGTTCTTAGAATATGCAAATAAATATAACTTATATACACTGAGTACCACAGCGTGGATCACACAAGTTTTGATTTCCACATACATTGTATATAAGTAAAAACTCTGGAGAATATCATGTTGTGCGTATGATTTGGAAAGGAACTGATTGGTTCACCTTGAAGGAATTGTTCTCATCTGGAATTATTTCAATTTTTGATCACTGCTGTCCCTGTAGATATCCTTTCAAAGGTTTTCTGAGTATGCATGGAATGAATTGGTCATTTATACACATTTTCTATATGTTAAAATGTTTGCAAAGACTACATTATAGCCTGGAATTGGGTTTAATACAGAGGTAGTTAAGTTTTTTACAGGTACATTGTCCTGGTTTTGACAGAGTCTATAGTTAAAAGCATCAGATACATTAAAATGTATTTCTTAATGGTATGCCATACCTAGAGTGCAGTTAATATAACTTACATTTTTTGAATCAAACACAAATCAATGTGATCACCTCTCATAGTTTTCATAATTCAGTTAACATGGTTTTTAGACCATCTTTCAAAGTATGACAGTGGAGTTCAGCTCATACCATATACAGTTAGAAAAAGCTGCCACAGTTCTTTCCTGTATTTGTTTTCTGTTATGCATGATCAAAAGAATGACAGCCACATATGTTTGGGGCAAACTCAGGTGTTTCACCCTGAAAAAGGAGCAGCCTATAATTCTGCTATTTCAAGAGCGAGGCGGGAATGAAATTTAACTGCATTACTCTTTAAATGCATGAGGAAAATGAATGAAAATCTTACTTGGAGACCATTCTTCTTAATTTCCACCCAGTGCTCATTCAGTTGGGCTGGGCTGATGCAGGTACAAAGTCAAGGCTTTGCTCTTTACCTGATCCTTAGACATTTAAAATTAAGCATCTCTGTGTTTTCCATATTGTCACAGAAGAAGGCAGGAGGATGATTTTATCCACTGCCTTTGGTGCCTATCTTAGAATGGGAGTAATCAGGCTCTGCATATGCATTTCTTTTCCCAGTCTCATGTAGCTTATAGGCAAAACTTCAAGGTGCCTCATGTCAGGTAAGAGAAATTTTGTGCTCCTTCCCTTTCTCTGCCTTCATGCCCTGCTTTTGGCGCTCTCTATTGTGAGAATGTCTATCCCAAATTGATACGACAACTCTATATTCTTTTTCTTACTCTTACTCACAGGGGAGCATTACTGATTTGGGCAATAATTATTCTCCATCTCTTGACAGTGTTTCCTCAAGGTGAATGAAATGCCAGTTTAAAACATTCATTCCATTTTCCTATGAAATTAGATTTTTTTTTCCTCTTACTGTGATGTTTTAGAATCTGCCAGTTGAAGATCATCTGCCTCTTAACCTGGGAGTATATTCCACCTTTAAACAGACATCACTTGGCAGAGATTGGAAACTTTTAGGCTTCTTTTTGAATGGGTTTCAAGAAGTATTATGATTATAGTAATAAGTGGTGGTATAGTATTATAGTTATCTATACACCATTCTTAATCTTAAGTGGCAATATAATATTGCTCATTGAAGTTTACATTTTGCTATTATCTTTAATATGTTCATAATTTATTCCTATGAAGTGTGAGTATACCTGTGATGAAGAATCTCATGTTCCATCCTGCACACATGGCATTATAATTTTATTTTGTTAATTATATAACCTAGTTATATAAAACGTGTCCTGAAATCTTGTTTCACAAGTAATAAAATTAAAAGTAGTAAACTATTTTATTTACATGCTGGATATGCAGGTTGTATTAATGTAGCTGTATGAAATAGCTGTAGCTAATATTTATATATTAATATTTATAGATAAGTAACATTTGCAATGGAAATTTTCTTGCAGATTCTCCTTTGTGATATAAAACTGACTTCTGTAGAATGGTTAATCAGCCTCACATATTGGCTTATGGTCTTCCTTACAATTTTCTTGCTTCATTATCAACCAAGCTCTTTATAATCAAGTTTTGTTTAAGTGAAATCTCTTTAAGACTAATTGAATTTTCCGGAATACAGTGTGCCAAATATCACCAATGTTAGATGTTGAAAGAGTCCACTTCTACAAGTGATCTTTCTTTAAACTTCTGTAGAACTTCTTTTCCAATATTTACATGGCAATAATGTCAGGATAATTTTTGCTTTTATAAATTTACCAGTCACCTCCCTTTCCTGCCTGTAAGTAAGTAAAAAAATAAAATTGAGCCATCCATAGAATTACTTGATAATTTCTACCCATATGTTTTAGAAGAGGAATAAATTTTGCATAACTTGCATTATAATTCCATCACTATGTTAAGCACCCCTATATTTTTATGCCTGTCACCTAAGAAATATTAAAGCATCGTGCTAAGTTCACTGATGGAAGAAACCAAATGGGTTTGGCATCTGAGGCAAGCATGACTGCCTGAAAAACCTCATAAACCTCCATGTGGGTGGAGAAGCTATAGAGTTGTTTCCAGGCTGACATTGACACAGCTTTGGACAAATGCCAGTCTTCAAAAAAGGTTTACGCACACTACAAACTCACTCTAATTAAAAAGCTTGAAGCTGCAGTATGTCTAATTTCATGATTATTTCATTCCATATAATCAGATGCTCTGCCAAAACCTGTGAGGTTTTGGTTTCTTTTTCTGTTAGATTTGACAGGAGATGTATCAGTTTACATTGCTACTGTACTCTCAGATATCTATTATTCAGACTTCTCTCAAGGAGTGGGTGTCCTTTGGCCACTGGAACAACATGAACAGTCTCCAAGAGATATCATAAGACTAGATGGTTCCAAAGAAAGGAAAATACTTTGATATAGAATCATGGAATGGTTTTGGATGGAAGAGACCTTTAAAGTTCATGTAGTCCAACCCCCCTGAACTAAACAGGGACATCTACAACTAGAGCAGGTTGCTTAGAGCCCCAGCCAGCCTGCTCTGGAGAATGTTTCCAGGGATGGGGCAATGACCACCTCCCTGGGTGGATGCCAGTGTTTCACCACCCTCATGGCTTAGCCTATGTGCACAGTAAAGTGCTTTATTAGAACTGAGCCTAAAATTCACATATTGATAGGAATCTGATTGCTTCTACTTTCTGTAGTAATTTACAGCATTTCTTATTTGTGCTTTGCCTTGTTTTCTGTGAATTATAATAGCAGAGCTAATCAAAAAACTGCAATAAATACTGATACCAATGACATCAGATCAGCAAAGGGCATTAATATTCATTGCGAAAAAATTCTGCAAGATAAATTATTGGAAGAAGGATAGGCATTTCAGATTATTTTTATTGAGACATGAGAAATTAAAATACAGTGTAATATTGACTTTAAAGTATGTGGCTCTTTGTTTGATTTGTTCAGGAAGACAATCAGTAGTTTTTCAGTAAATTTTTCACACATAGAATATAATAGTTTTGGTCTAGTTAAAAAATGAAACAACAGTCCCCCTCCAAATCTGGCCCAGATTATAATGCTTAATTCCTTATTTATGAATCCTGTTCCACTGAAGTATTTCTATTCTGTCTAGCAATTAAATGGCCTAATTTGTCATGCTGACATTATTGATCAAGTTAAAGTTTGCTCTCAGAATGCTGTTGCCCACCAAGTCTTTCCACAGGACTCAGTTTCCTACATTTCTCACCAAATATACAGATCCTACTGTGATCTGCACTTGTGCATTAGCTCACCAGCTGAAAAATGTTTAATATATATCAGAAGAAACTTAATATTAAGCCTAGGAGGAATTAGTAAATGTAGGGTAAGCTGAAAATTTATTCTATTTAAATTTGAGGAAAGGGAAAGAATAGGTTGTTGGGGAAAGGCAGGTTCCTTGGGTTTCCTTCAGGCTGCTATTTCAAGCCTCCTAACATTACTCTTTCCATGAGCCCATGTTCTGGAGGGGATCCATTATTGAGGGGATTCCCTTGGGCTATTGTAGTTTTCTGTGTATTTTCTACTGGAAGGAGGGAGCATTCTGTCTAGGAGACAGGGAAATGAAGCGAATCTCATTTAGAGAAGCTGTGCTGGTGCCTAATTTCTGTATTGTTAAAGCACAAAATTAGATTCTTGGTAGCCGTGCAGTTTTATATAATTACCACCATTTTTCACCAAGCGAGGTGAGGGGGAAGTGGTGTTTACATTAAGGACCATACAGTGATGCTGCAAGCGTGTGTGGTCAAGGTTCAGGTCCTCAAGAAGTACAAATATTGATGAGTTCACACCCTCCTGCCCTTAATCTTTTATTCCTGCAGTCCTTCATCTCTCAGACAGCATTCCACTCTGAAATTCATGATGTCCAGCGCTGCATTGCAAACCAACTACCGCATCCCAATCCTAGCAGCTGCGTCTGAATTACTGTAAGAAAAAATGATGCATAGATTCAAGATTCGTGATTCTAGATGACCTGACGTTTGTGAGAGAATTTCACCTTTGTTTCTTCTCTGATGAAAAAATGCACATTTTCTCTCGTAACATGATCTATAGTTTTAATCAAGTATTGTAAACATGCTCACCAGTGCATGTTCTTAAAGTGCAAAAATATGAAATCACTAATAATTCTGAGAGGAACATACTTCATTTTGGATTACTTTTTTAATCTGGTGGTAGCTTGCATTTCTAGGTAAAGTTTTCCACCTTAAAGCACAAACTACTTTAATAAAAATGTTTTTCTTATTTGCACTAAGCAAATTCCTCAAAGAATTCCAGTACTGTTGATTTTTGGATGCCCCTCAGCCTGTGTTAAGTAGTGGCATCTGAAATACTTGGTTTATCCCCTAAGGAAAAGAGCATGCACTCCCAAGTATATTCTATGGAGAAACTGAGAGCACCATTGATAGGTTATTTCTCAAATCACTGCAAGAAATAAACAACCTTGCAAATTTAATCAAACATGGATCAACAACAGTGTAAAGTTCTTTAAATGTTTAGAGCTAGAGAAAGAGGATATGGGAGTTAAACAAGGAGGAAGAGAAGAGGTGAAATTGCTACTTAACTACCAGTTTCTGAAGGGAAATATGTTTAGGGAGTGCATTTTGTCTTGTGTGTATCAAAAAGGAGACAGCATTATGAGAAGATTTTTACACCTACTGGGGCTTTTATGTTGTTGTAGACAGAAATAGAAGAGCAGAATTGATGCTTTGTGTGTAGGAAGCACATCCATTTCAAAATTTCCCTGGGTTTAGCAGTATAACCTATTCTTTCCCCTTTAACATTTTAAAACTTTATTTTTGTTGAAATTCATTGCAGTGACAGTATAAAAATACATTAAGCTATAAAACAAACCTTGGGCTTGATCCAGGTATGATCATGTCAGTAGGAGTCTTCCTACGGACTTCGGATGAGACTTATGCTTGTTCTCTCAGCAATTATTTATGCCTTCTGGAAAAGAAGCATTTTTAACACAAAAATCTAATCCAACTACAGGCTTGTTGTGGAGTTCTCAAGATTTTTTGTAAGCTGTTCTAAGATAAGATATAACAGTACAGAAACCATTGAATCTCAGTGTACTCTTTTTTTTTTAACCTGTCAGAAAGGAAATAATTTTCTATTATATCCATTTTTAGACATTTGAATAAATTGCCTGATTGTTAAAGATACTAAGCATTCACACTTCAGAAGAGCATTTTGTGTTAGTAAATGACGCAGGATGTTTCTCCCCCCCCTAAACAGAGCACTGAAAAGAGAAGCAAGTGTTCTGAAAATTAGTCACCATAACCTATTCTGCCTGGAAACAAGCTATACCTGTTTTTCTCCTTTATGTCCTCGTTTTTGGCTTCCAGAGTCTTGTCATTTTTTTTTAATTATTTTTTTTTGTAGACGCTTTCCGCCTGAGGGTTTTTGTTGAGTTTTGATCTTTGTGAGAGTAAGTGTAAGGGCTTTACTTCTCCAGGGACAGTGAAACTTGTAGGAGAAGTCAGCATCAGAGGGTATCCAACAGTGGTGGCTGTCGATGCACCATTTGGAGCCTCATCAAACAGAGCAGGAGGAGTTTTAACAGCCAGGGAGGGCTCTCTGCATTCAGAGACATGAGGCAGGAGCATGGGGAAAAAACAGGTTTTTATGGAAAGGTTTGGGATGGATGGGTTCCATCACAGGTTGGGAGTGTTGGTTGGGAAGAGATATAAGGAATGACATAGAGAGGATTTAGGAACAGAACCCATCACCCATAGAGTGATGGGTTCTTTGTGGAGAGTAATTTGATTTGTTGGGACATGTTAGGTGCACAGAGTAAGGAGTGTGGGATCAGAGACAAGTTAGGATGTTTGCCACAAATTAAGAACATGGTTATATATGCAGAGATGGAGAAACGAAAGATCTCTAGGATAAGTAAACAAGAAAGCAGGACAAATGCTCAGTGATCCTTCTGTTTTGGATTCAAGGAATTTTTGAGTGAAAAGTTGCATTTGGGACATCATGTGTAATAATTCTTGCATTTATTTTACTGCTTTTTGAGTCTTTTTATATATGGCTCCAAGGTATCTATGACAAATGTTCAATTGTGAGAAAGTATTTATTTTCTTCTGTCTGATCATTCAGTGCAGTTGTCCTCAAGGTCTTGTATAATGAGAACATGAATAATTACCTTCTATTCACCTTTTCCATTAAGTTTATAAATGCATACGTCTGCTTTTTTTTTTTCTTTTTCTTTCTCCACAAAACTCATTTTGAATGGAAGAATTTTTATACTTTTATTACTCTTGCCTGTATTTTCTGTTCTTTGGTTCACCTGTGGCATTGCAGGCACAGACACACACCACATCTGTATGGTTTTGTGGCATTGGTCTTTGTGTCTAACCCTTTCAACATAGTTCCTTTTGTTCGTGTTCTTGATCATCCGAGAAGATTATAGCTGTGCTTTTAGAGAACAGCCCAAACTGGCAGATTTCTTTCTTCTGTTTGTTACTAAAGTGGCAAATACTGTTGTTAATACACTGTTGGGTTGCTGTAAGCACTTTATTACTAAGTTTCAGCTGGTTTTTTTCTTTGTTTCTGAGCTACTTGCAACTTTTCACACTGTTGATTACTTCTAACTATGCTGAATATTTTGGTATCATCAGGTTTCATTGCTTCGCCAGCTCTAGATCAATTGCAGCTATAAAGATGATCCAAGACCCAAAGCAGATCCCTGTGTGATTCTGCTAATAGCTTCCCTTTATTGGGAAAACTGACTGTCTTTGATCTTTTAACAGAGTACAAATCCATGAGGAAATTTTCCCTTATACCAAATAGTTTCTTGTAGAGTTTCTGTTAAGGAATCAATCACAAAATCCTACTGATGTGATGGTACTGTTCAGCTGCCTTAAAAATCTTAATTATGCCTTGCTCATCTACCCTTGCCTGATGATGCATTTGTATGCAGTAGATTGATCATAATATCTAACTTGATAAATATAGAGAGATGAACAGACTGAAAAACTTATTTGTACAAATCTTGATAGTAAATGGAAGAGAAACAAAGACTACATATGAGTAAATTTAATCAAAAATTGAAGACAGCTATAAAGAAGTACTTTATTTACCCATTTTCCTAGCAAAGATTGTTATGATAAGAATAAGAGGACTTTTTATTTCCAGAGAAAATTTATCTTGAAAATACAATCTTTTGATAAACCTAAGATTTGGAGTTTGTTTATACTGTATTCATCTCATAATCATTAAGACTTTACTCCTTTCCCTACTTCGGGTTCATAATTTCTCTGACTGTTTTTGTCTTGCTATGAGCTATTGGACATTCTCACCTAGCTAGAGATGTGTTGCAGACAGGATGCTCCTACTGGGATTATGTTCTACTAAAGTCACCAGATTTGGGGTCAGTAAGAATTTTTTCTCTGTTACAAATATTAATAAGGATTTTGGGGACTGAATTGTCTGATCTAGTTTTTGGAACCACCTCATTCCATGTAATCCATATGGTTAAAGGGAATGAGGACAGTGGTGACAGCTGTAAGCTGCCATGTTCTCTTCCTGCTGTCAGGTTTACTTGGAACTTTTGCACTCAGAAATTAGGCTTTAATTTAATTGCAGGATTTTTTGAAGTGTTTTATAATCCCTGAGGCAATTGTTGCAGGCTGCTTAGTGGCCAAGTTCAATTTTAAGTTTTGCAGTTCTTCTGAGAGTTCAAATTGGTTTTATAGTAATTTCTTAATAGTATTCAGATAAGTAGATTAATGAGAAATGAAATTATATTAACAATACTTTAGAGAAAATTGTAGCTATAAGATCTGGCCCCTAGTATCCACTAAACATTTTTACCCTTCACAACCATGCTAAATGATAATTTCTCTTGTGTTTTATTATGTTGTTTCTATTGTGTCAGTGTATTAATAAAATGTCAGTATATGACTAAAGTACGTCCTTCTATTTTGTCAAAGGAGAACTGCCATTTTAAAAAAATGAGAGAGTCTGTTTTATTGTTCTGACTGCAGAAAATAATCATAATTAACTACGAATCATGTAAAGATGCCAAAATATGAACAGTTTATAGTAGATGTTCTAAGAAAAATCTGTTCTCTGATTCTGTTGTGATGTATCTATTTTACTAGTAAATCCCAGTCCTGTACACAGTTATATCTCATTCCTGCTTACTTAGATGCACGCATCTGGCAAATCCCAGTGAAAACATTCAAACTGAATGGGGTAAAATATTACAACATTGCCAGACAATCTTTATTTAAAAACGATGTAAATCCAAGGTTATTCAGCTTTCCAAACACATACTCAGCTGAGTTACTATGTTTATTAAAGTGCTTGTTTGCATTATTTCCAGACACAAGTCAAAAAACAATATTCTGTACAGATGAAATATATTTTGTCGGGAAATGGAATAATTTTATATCATCTGTCTCTTGAGACAGTATTAATATTTATTGGCTAAAAAAGCTATTTAAAAAAAAAAAAGATGTCAGCAAGTACGGGACAGCTTAGGATAAATATCTCTAAGGCAAGGTATAGACCATGTTCTCAGTTTTATGTACCTGATAAATGTTGTTCAGATTTTGTCAATGTCATAGGAGCCATTAGCAGATCACTTCAAAATGTTCAGTCATTTAAAAATGAACTGAGCTGTTCTTTATGGACATCCATTATTAAAAAGAAATATAACAGAGTTGTCATGAATGACTTTCATCTTGCATCAATTCCCCATCCATGTAACTGCTTTGCCTTCAAGGGAACTGTTCCTAATCTATAACCATTATAGATTTTAAAGTCAAAAGGGCCATTCTGATTATGTATAATCTGACCTTTGGCATAACGTATGACATAAATTTCCACCTGCATTAGGTCTGATGATTAAGCCTATGCTTCTTTGAATGGTGATGAATAATGCATCTCACCTAACTTCATCTCTCAAAAAAATATAGTCTCAGCTTTCTTAAGTAAATGGAAAAAAGGAGAGACACCTTTTAAGAAAGATTCATCCCATCTGTTCAGTTACTGAAAACAAAATAAATTGATCTGCCCACTGGGGTTCTGGTTTATCCCCACTGCCTGTACTCTGGTTTAGATTTGCCTTATATTTTTATACTAGCTCAAATTAGTTGATAAAAAACCTTCCCATGCAGCTTTGATCTTAAGATCTCACTAAGCCTTGATCAGTTTTCCTCTGGGTTTATTATTCTGACTTAAGAGTTTATTGGTATTCTGAATTTGTTTAGCTCCAATAGAGAAGTGATAAATTTTGTAAATAGATCTCTATCAGCCATCACAAGGGGAGGAAGAACCTTTTTCTCCTACAAAGAGGGGGTAAAACTGAAGATGAAACTGAATCAGAAGGACACACTATTTGCATTCCACCTGAAGTCTGCAAGGTAACGGAGATGAATCTATCCATATGCAGGCTTTTGCTTTTGAGTCAATTCTCCACAATAAAAAAAAATAAATATTCCAACTCCATATTAGAAATTGTCTCAGAGAAAGCACTTGAGTTATTAGTGCCTCAATTCAACTTATAGCTCTTTATGGAGCCTTCCCCCCCCCCGCCCATTTATATGTGGAAGTATGAACCCTGTTAATATGAACCTACATCTCTCCAGAAATAAATTACCAAATGGCATTAAAACAAATCCAAGGAAATTGTTACAGAGTTGTTGTTTTCTCTCTTTTCTTCTTTTGCATTTTGGTGTAGAATTGTGAGGGTTTTTTTTCTAAATCGTGTTGAATTGATAGCCATAATTGAAGTGATGGAAGCAGGACTGAAACTTTTGGCACAAGCATTCCGTAAGTGCAGTTGTCCTACATGGGAGAAATGCTGAAAATATGTTCAGAGCGGCTGTTATGACTAGGGATAAGACTAGTAAATTTTTCTTAGTAGCTGGTTGCTGCTGGAATCATAATGGATCCTTCTGTAGCAAGGCATTTTTAATCAATGAATCTGAAAAAAGTATTTTATATACTTATGTTGGTTTTTTTCTCCCAGTGTATCTTCATGTTAAATTTTCTGTAGTGCAGGACATTTAGTCCTACTGGCCTCAACCACAGAAATTTAGGCATCTTCCTATTGTGCTGTCTGACTCCCAGCCTGGTCAAAGGAAAACACATTCACGTTTGGGACTGTTCTTTTCAGTTATTAAATAGTTCTGATAAGGGATAATGAATCCACTGAAGGCACCTATTAGAAAAACAAGGTGTGAACCACATAAACCTAGAATTTTTGAGACCACGCCCATTTCTAGTCCTCCTGCAGAAGCAGCCCCTGGGCTACATGACCCCTCATGTTCTTTTACTCACTAGTATTTCAGAACATAGGAGCTAGATGCTGAAAGGAGCTTAGCTGACCTGGTGACTCAGCTACCCATCAATTCCTGGGAAGTTTTCAGAGCAGTGAAGGGGTAAGAGAGTTGGCAAAACCAGACAAAACAGAAATCTCCTTGATATTAAGAGTTTTGCTTTGTCTGTTCTCCATGAGATTATTATTGAAACAAAAAAAACCAAACCCAAACCTTTAGCAAGGAATAGTCTGGCAGTCTTATTTGGAGACCTCTTAAAATATAGCCCTGGATGAAAAGAGATATAGAAGTGCTGCAACTTGTTTATTTCATTGATTATATTATACAAGTGTTTTTATTTATTATCTTGGAGTGAAATTCTGCTGTTAACCGAGTGAATACAATTTCTGTGACTGCAAGAGTTTCATGTAGAGGGCAAATTAAACCCTGGATTGTTTTTATTATTTGCATCATTAGCCGTCAAGAGAAAGCTTTCCTTCTCCAAACGCTGACAAATTTGATCTTGTTTCTTGTTTTAAATTAGAAAAATTAGTATGATAGTCAGGAAGCAGGCTCCTGATATGCTTCTGAAAGGCATTAGAGACAGATCCCGTCACCTATGGAATGAGAATTGCTGAAGAGCTGTTGAGCTACAATGTGTTTCTATGAAAGAGCTCCATAAACTGCCTGATTAACAGATATCAGACCCGGAAATTCCGACAGAATTGTTACACAGTATAATTTAATCAGGTACTTGAATACATTACTGGATTTTCTAGTTGCTGTTTCATTCCCCAGTGTAAATTACAAAATTGGTAAAGTGAGTCTAGCCAGAATATTTAAAAACATGCCTGGCAGTAGGCACTTTATCTTTCATTCAAGCTTTTTCAGTGCTACCACCAAATACCTCTAAGTCTGTTCTTTGTTCTTGTATCCCCTTCCATGGCACAGCTTGGCCACCACTTTTATATGTCTATAGAGTCATCAGGTCCTGGCTGTAGCCATCACAGCTTCAGCCACCTTTCAGCCCTCCTGCACCTTCCTGCTGTATCCTTTGAACCGCCTCAATTCAGCCAGCATGAGGATATCCTATTAATAAGGCCAGGCAAGTAGCAATGACCTTATTACTGGATATTCATGCTGTATAATATCCTTGATAAATACATGGATAACGACAGATCTCTCAAGAGACTGTATCACACCTTTATTAACATCCTTCTGCGTCGTCTGGCAGTTCGTGTCAGTGCTGTGTTTTGCAATCAGTGTGTCTTGCTAAGAACAGTTTGTATTGTGCACTGTTGGTAAAGGAACAAAGTCTTTTGTGACAGTAGAAAGAGAACAGGGTGTCTTCAGGTGTTCAGTGCTCTGTGAAGCTGTTTAATGAAACAGTGGTTTAATACGCTGCTTTATGTATGTTCATGGACCACGGTGAGGCAACAATGCTGCCTACAAGTCATTTGCTAATTGAAGTTTCAAAGCGTTCAGCTGATATATGTTTTCTGGCAGTGAGTATATTGGAAATAACATATTTTATTTGGGAGAGGTAGGTGAAACTTCAGAGTCACGTGAATATAATTCTGCTGCTCTCCTTCACAGTGAGGCAGCAGCCAGCTCTGAGAGGCGAATAATGCAGGATAAAGAAAACCACAAGAGAAACTTTATTTATTTGTTGGAAGTCTAATTAGCAATGTCTGTATACTCAAAAAAACCCTAATTTCAGCTACTTCATATTTTTTAATGAAGAATTATATTTACTCAGCAGCGCCTCTGACTTCCAATCTGAGGTTGCACATCAGGCTTTCAGTTCTTTGAGATGTTAGTGCTTTTCATAGTAAATGAGAGAGGGCTCCTAATGACACCAATTAAGAGATGTGAAGGCCTTGTTCTGCTCTTTATGGTCTGATAGGTCAGTTACAACGAGAAAACAAAACATATGGCGCAGACAGGAACAATTTGGGCTCTTTGTGGAAAGATGAATGTCTGTGACTTAACTAGCAGAAGGAAGAATGAGCTTGAACAGCCCACCCAATTACTCTCTCTCTATCCCAAGAAAATTTAATAATGTGGAAACTTTGCAAATGTTGTTGTGTGTTTACGTACAAAGATAAAATGGGCATTTTCATGTGAGCAGAAGTGCAAAGGTCTAGAATCTCTTTGTGTAACTCGTAACCTTTTCTGGACTGAAACTGCCATTATCTAGCTATCATTATACAGTCTAAACCCCATAAGTGACGGCTGTTTGAACTAATTATATGACCGAGGTTGGCAGGACTTTGAGGACAGTTACAGTGCTGACAAAGTGCTCTCTTCAGTGCACAGCAGAAATTTTACAGTTTTACCCCTGCCATCGGATATGGAAAATGTTAATGAGGAATAAGAAGCTCCCTGTAATTACACACCTGGGGTTTAACTTTTTAATGACATGCATTTTTTTTAATTGCAAAAATAACTATTATTTTTCTCTTTTTTGTTAGCCTGTGGCACTAGGTTTCTGCTCCCAGTCTGCCCCTTGTCAACGAAGGATTTGGGTTCAAAAAAGAAAGGAGTGTAAATAATTCTTACACCTTGATAATTATGTTGGTAGACAGCATACAATGTGTCTGGAAAATTAACCACAAGCAGGTCTTCATTGTGTAAGATTAATGTCTTACCTTGATATAATATTCTGTTCTGGTAGAGCTCCATGTTTTATGTTCCGTTTTAGAAAAAATCATCACCCAGTTTGTGACCTCAGTGTTGCTTGTTAAAATACCGTAGGATACGGTTGTCATCTGCTTTGTGGAAAAATTTCTTCATTAAAACCACCTTTTCAAATTGCATTTTCTCTTCCATTTTACAACCAATCCATAGTTATTTAGTGCTAGACATTCTTTTTCTGAATGTACAACTTCATATCAAAAATACATGGTCTCAATCATGGATATGATGTTGATACTTCTGTACTTGAGGGGCAGGGCGTGAAAAGCTGAGCTGCAAATAGAATAAATATTTCCTTCCACTTTCATCTGGGAGCATTAAACTTGTATCATAATTTGAATTTTCACCATTTTGCTCGAATTCATGACATATTTCTGTATGCTCTTGCATTCTCTTTAGGGACTGTGATCTTCACACCTCAAATTTCCAAATGTCTCTCGAAGATCAATAGGAAGCACTTATATTTTGTGGGGTTTGCATGGGAAATGGCAAGATATTTAGCAAGTTGGAATGTTTCTCATTAATGCTAATAGTGAATTGATTGAGTGGAAAAAGGAAGAATGGTACAAGATCAGCAGATAATTAGGATGAAGGTTGCCCATCCTGAGGGGTTTGTGCAGAGCTATTGTGAGAAAAAAATGTGGCTTTTAGGACTGACTAAGCTTCTACTGAAATCACAGGTAATAGTGTTGTTTTGTTCAAAGACAAGTGCTTTCAACAGCCCAACTACTGCATCTTTTGTAAAGCTCTACTTATATGGAAATAATACAAATATATATACATGGGAGGTGAGGGGGAAAAGCTTTCCATAATACTGGGAATATAAGGTGATTCAGATACGTAGGTATCTGTGGGCTATATAAAGTTTTTCACTAAGTGACTATTGTGAGAAGCCATTTGAAAACTCATTTACAAATTTAGCATGTGAAATTTGAAGTACAAATAGGTGGTGTGACAGTGCATTATTTGTTCGACACACCGATATTTTACAGGAATTCTTAATGCAAAGACTAAAATGAAGAAAGTTGTTGCTAGAAAAAGGTAGAGAGAAACTATAGGAATAGAGATACAATAGAGACCCATAGAGGAAGTGACCCAGGCAGCACCATCTTTGTTAATAACAAAGAAAACATTTTCCATTGAGTTAAACATTGTCTGGTTACATGGATGAAGTTACAGAAAACAAGCTTTTTTTTCTTTTCGTTCTTTTTTTTTTTTTTTTCTTTTTTCTTTTTTTTTTTTTTTAACCCCTGTTACTTTGAATTAGCTTGTTAGATATGGTTACTAAAAGTCACCTTGGAGCTGGAAACTTTGGAAAAGTTTTCAGTTTGGCTCTTTGTTTTTTTTGTGAAACATCACAGAAAAATATAACTGCAGATTATATGGTTGTAATAAATTGTACTGATCCAAGAGTGTGACAGCAGATGTGCTCGTGTAGCAGCAGTGAAGAGAGGTCTTGCTTTCTCCTGTCTGTGCTGACATTATCTGATGGGGAATGTATGCCTTGAAGCACTGATGTGACAGTATTTGGAGTTGCGCTGTTCCCCGTTGACACAGCTGGTCCTTCTCCAGTGGCAGGGAAGATTCTGCTTAATTTTGTAGAATATTTTCCATCTTTGTTATCTGGACCTCTTCATTCTCTACCAATACTCACATTTCAGCCTGAAGATTTCATGTTTGCATTTTGCTAGTAATATTTTCTTGGTTTATTTTTTAAGTTTTGATTTTATTTCCTTTTTTTTTGTTTACTTTTCTCTTTTTATGTGTCCACCACCTGTGTATCCGGATGCCTCCTAGTTTACTCATGCAGTGTGTGCCAAACATCAAAGCAATACATAAGTTAGGGGAGTAAATTAATAACAAAAGTTTTATATTGACTTTTAGATCCTGCAAATCCAGTATCCAATGTGTAGCATGAACTCTGTGCATAAGTAGGTAACTATTAATTTTGCAGGATTTAGAAACAACATTTTAAACTGTAGCCTATGGACCTAAGTTTATAAACATGTTACCGTAAAGCTGTGACATGTAGTTTGTAAAATGGTATACTAAATTGCAAGTTATACTCTGGTGTTATATGTACAAATATAAATAAATGCATTAAAATGTGTTTGCACCCCACTAGTCACACACCAGTTCTTAACAAATAATGCAATAAGAAGGAAGAAAAATTATTCTTGACTAGTAATGTCTGGTTCCTTGTCACAGATAAATGATTACTACCTTATAGTATGTTGCTTCATTGAGGTAGAAAATACATGAAATATTTTGAGACAGTGAAATATTTAAGTGTAATAAACTAAAAAGTAAAACCAAATTAACTTTGTGATATGCATCCATTTTCATGGCCTAGGTCAACAACGTGAATAAAAAATTATTATTATCTCATTTGCTTCAGAAATCTGTTGAATTTATATTTTATTATTATTTTTTCCCCTGAACTCTTCCAACAGGAATTGTATCATATAACTTTGATAAATGCAGAAATGTCCATCTTAAACGTAGTTGGCCATCTACTACTCCCAACTGAGAAGTCATTTCAGAAACCTTAACCTTTTAATGATTACCTTTTCTGAATTACCCTAAATTAATTTATTATCATATCTAGTTGTTCTTGGGCTAGAATTTCGCTCTATCTTGAATCAGTCTGCTCCTTTCTTCTAGAGGTATTGGCTGTTCATAATATTATGCCCTTCTGTTTTATTTACTCTTCTAAACAGAGCAAGTTCCTCGGGGCCCCATTCCTTGCCTAGTCAGCCCTGTGCTTCTGAGTGCTCTGACAGTAATTTTCTCTCAGTGCTTATATTTGGGGTTTATAGGTCTTGAACAGGAGTGATAGAATTTTTCAGCATGTTTCAATATCAATGCCTCACACAACAGTAATGATACGTTTGTACACTGGCTGATACATCAACTCCATCATGTATCTGAAAACCGTATTTATCTTGCTATTAGCTGGTTTCAAATCTCATCTGAAAATTTTATTAGCATTCATCATGACCAGCTGTAGATTCAAATTATACAGAGGGGGTTGTAAAGATTGTTTTAACATGTGGAAAGTCAGAACAGTAAAGATAAATAGTTAAATGTGCCTGGACTAATATAGTTTTTGTGCTAGCTATTCTGCTCCAGCTGCTTAAACCGATGAATATCATCATCTCAGCACCATGGTTTTGATGCTGCTGTCAGTACATGCAGAAATAGACACTGCATTATAAACTCTCAGTGCTATCCAAGGTACTATTATTACAAGACTGAAATAATTTCTATCTGTATCTCAGAAATGGTGTGTTCATCCAGAAACAGCACTCTTCAGTAACGTTGTATAAAAAGGCATGGAACAGATTTTTTCTTTGGAGTTAGTTTGGATATGGGTTTGGTTTGGTTTTTTTCCTGAGAATGTGACAACTTTTCATACTTTCAGAAAGGTACATTTTCATACAAAATAAGCTTAATTAAGAGTAGCAGTGGTGGTTGTAATAATAAGGTATGTGCAGTAGTAATATATAGAATGGGTATTTGTAGATAAGAGTACTTACCACAAGGAATGAGTAATATATAAAAATATTAACGCGAGACATTTTAGGCGCCAGCGTTTTCATATTCCCTGTAGAAATACAGTGGTAGCTGACACCTAGTGGAGTTTAATCTTAACTACAGGAGTGTACCTCAGCCTACAAAACTGGAGCTGTTAAACCTAACTGTTCCTCTTAATCTCGTTACAGGTAGGTGAATTTTGTATCATTACTGAATTTGTCATCCGCATAAAAAATTATAGTCACAATAGCACTGTAATAAGAGGGAGCTAAAACCCTTTTTCAACCTCTACACTTTTCCACTCCATAGTTATTTTATACTTCAGTTTGCAGGATTTCGAATTATAAATATACTATTAACAGTAAAAAAAACCAAACCAGTTTTATCTTTATGTGAGAATTATTATATCAAACTGTACTATGGAAAAAAAGAAAAATATTTTTTCCTCACAAAGAACAGACTATTTGTTGTATTTGCCTGTTACCATGCTCTTTCACAAGGCATAGTGTCATCCCACTAAATGATAGAAAATTAATTATATTGGGCATCACCTCACCAAACAATTCTTTTATTCTTAAGTCTAAGGAGATGTTTTCTAGGGGTTCTTTTGTTGGGAACCTTAAATGTTGTTTTACTGGTGTGTCAGAATACCTGGAAAGAAAAATATGAAATACTTACTCCTTCTTCCTATAGTCAGGTCAGACTTAGGGAAATAGGTATCTTACAGTCAAACTTGGTTCCCTGATACAAGTACAATTCAGTTTGTACTCTTGTTGAAGAAAATGAAAATAACAAATTACTAGAACCACCATTTGCAGTGTGAGATGCTCACCAGCACGCATGTTCCTGGCCTACAGCTTAGTAGATACATGTTGGTTTCTGTTTACAAGATGATTTGGCTTCATCTTGAAAATGATACTCTTTTGGGGTGTCATTCCATCTAATTTAATTTTTTTCATTTAGTATAGGTCTGACTCACATCTCTTGTACTCACTTGTTCATGGGCCACATTGAAGAATTTGTCAAAACCTTACGTTTTGGCTTTGATTTTCAAGTGAGCAGGAATGTGCCAGAAAGTTTTGTGTTGATTTAGTTATGTCTCTGCTTCTTAATAGGATAGGCATTGGAGCACAGTCAGCTCAGTGAACATACAGAGTTGTAATACATTGAAGGATGTTTGTGGGGATGGTGGATAAGGAAAATTTGTCCCATTGGAAGCAGCTGATGCATTACTGTGTCTTTCATACCTTTTATTTCTCTGGAGAAACTTAATTTAATAACCCATCTCCCCTGAAAGCACCAGTGGTTGATGTTCCTCTGTGGCAGATGTGCTAAACTGGCCAGAGTCCATTTTAATATCTTGTTTACTGGTTCTTATAATGGAGCCTTGACCTCCCAGCAGATGGGACTTCCGAAGCAGTTCTGGTTAGTGCTAACAGGATCTGTGGACCAATCTGTGCCTGAGCAGGTGGCTTTTATATCCAGTGGAGTGGCATATTGGATAAAGGACTGCAGGGTGCTGAAGTCAGAATAACTTGGAATTATTAAATAAACCCACAGACATGCACCACAGCAAAACGATGACTACAGCAGTCTCTGTTTTGCTGTGGCTTCACCACGTATCCTTCTAGGTGCTATGTTCAGTACAAATATGAGCTTCCAAAACTGCTGAAAACCATTTAGATCAGTAGACAACTCAAGAGAGCATTCCAAGTTGCCATGCTTTATCTTTTGATTATTGGGTGACTATAGGTGTGCTACAACTCTGAGATAGTGAATTTTAATAAGAATATTAGATCACATTGCCAAATGGTAAATACGGCTGTTGGAAGGTGGTGGTGTTTGCACATCTGTACCTTTTCAAGTTTCTTGAAAGGGTTGATTTAAAATATATGCTCAGAAAATTAAAAAAAAAAATAAAAATCATTCTGATGCAGTAGAAGGGAAAGAATTTAATATATCTATTGATTTGAATTCATTGTAATGTGCTTGATTTGCTCTATAGGAACTTCTGTCATTTAATCAAAATGCAAACCACAAATTGTTACATACCCAAGAGTAAACGCCGTTGAACGTACAAGCAGAGCATATCCCAAGGCAGCTACAGTGGCTAGAGCCGCTGTCCCCTGTGGCGCTGCTCACTGTATGGTGCTTAATTTTGTGGCACGCCATGCCATATGTGATGTCCATCCCTGAAGAGCGTGTGTGGCTGTGCTGGTACACCACAGAACAGGGTTTGTACTCAGTGTTGATCAACAACACATGGTCACATCACCGATGTAATTTGTTCCAACTCCAAATTAACATACTGCTGGGTGTGAATGCAGAGCTGATGGGCTGCTTTGAGATGATAATACAGTTGGACATTCATAGAGGCAGCTGATTTTACAGAGGCACAGAAGTTGCATTGCACAAAAGCATTACTGGAGAGCACCAAGGCAGAGTCACGTTACCTTCAGCACCTAACTTGGGAAGGTTTAGAGCACCTGTGGTAGACAATAATTTGATCTGCTCTGAATGGCCTTCTAATAGCACTTGCCTTTCTCCATAAAGTGTTTGAGGAACCCAGGCTATGCTATATGCCTGAAGTTAGTTGGCAAATACTCATTTATATGTTCCATGTGAAGGTTTGGTTCTACCAACCATACATAGTTAGCACTGATAAAAGGTGATAGCTCTTTCAAAGTCCTCCAGGTGAATACCTTCTGGAACTGTTTAGTTACCTCATCTCTCATCAAGAAAAGGCAGCCATGAATATTGTCTTCCTTACAGCGTGTCTGAATTGGAAGTTGCCACATACTTAAAGCAGTTGTGTATACTGCACCAGCATGCAAATGTTTTGATTTTTGTGCCTTTTTGCATTTGAGTGGGTGCATGTGTGTGTGCCATGCACCCAGCTGCAGCAGGAGTGTTCGGTGTTTGACATCTGATGGAGAGGGCAGCCTTGTTGTTCCAGGAGCTGGGTCTATAAGGCAAAATCTAAAATTAAGAGTTTGCATTCAATCCTCACAAGTCTTCCCAACTTCACTAACATCATGGTCATTTTCTGGAGATGTTTATGTGGTCTGAATCACAAAATCACAGAATTGTCATGGTTAGAAATGACCTCTAGGATCACCACATACAACCATCAACAAAACAGCAACAACAACCACAAAAACAAAACCACAAAAAAACCCAACAACCAACCAACCAAAAAACCACAAACAAAGCACCTCACCATCCCACTAGACCATGTCCTGAAGTGCCTTATCTACATGTTTTTTGAATACCTCCAGGGATGGTGACTCCTCCACCTCCCAGGGTAGCCTGTTCCAGCACCTGACTACTCTTACAGTAAAGAAATGACACATTACATAGAATCACAGAATCACATGATGGTTTGGTTGGAAGGGACCCTTAAAGGTTGTCTGGTCCAATCCTCCTGCAGTCAACAGGGACATCTTCAACTAGAGCAGGTTGCTCAGAGCCCCATCCAACCTGACCTTGAAGGTTTCCAGGGATGGAACTTCTACCACCTCTCTGGACAACCTGGGTCAGTGTTTCACCACCCTCATAATAAAAAGTTTCTTCCTTATATCTAATCTAAATCTCTCTTCTTTTACTTTAAAACCAGCACCCCATCCATGTCCTCTCACAGCAAGACCTGCTATAAAATTGACCCCATCTTTCTGATAGGCCCCCTTGAAGTACTCAAAGGCCACAGTAAGGTCTTCCCAGAGCCTTGTCTTCTCCAGGCTGAGCAGCTCCAACTTGCCTAGCTGTTCTTCATAGGAGAGGTCTTCCAGCCATCTGATTATTTTTGTGTCCCTCCTATGGACCCGCTCCAACAGATCTGTGTCTTTCTTGTGCTTTCTTGTACTTTACCCCATAGGAGATGTTGCCATCAGAGTTTTCAAGATGTGTCTCTCCAGACTCATCTGTAGACCCTCTCCAGACTGAACACAGAGGCAGGCGAGCTCACTCCATTGGCCCTAAAACTCAAACAACTCAAATTCCAAATCCACCAACGCACTGACTCAGCTGTCACCACCATGAGTAAATCTGAACCTGGTGGTATGTTCCATATTTATTTAATGTGTGCTCAGGATGGACTTTCTTTGAGTCAGTTCTCCAGGGCTCAGTGCATGTACATACAGTGAATATACACAGAAGCAAAAGATGTAAGTCCTGCCTTGTCCACCAGCTCACAAAAACTTTGATATCAAAAGAAAAAGTGGAGAGTGAGTTTCCTGTGCTGGTTCTGACTGCGATGCATAAAGTGAAAATTACTTAAAGACCTCTTCACATTGCAAAATACTTTCAAAAATTAATCTTGCAACAGCCCACATAGCACTGAGGGATTAAATACTTTATTGGCCAAATTGCTGTTGAAAAAACTAGGAAGGGTTTACATCAATTTATCTTTTCCATGTAATATCCTTTCAGTCATATATCTTTAGGCAGGGCTGGTTGTCTGGGTGCTAATATTAATCTGCTGATCTACTTCTGCTCTTGTTTGATACAAATAAGATAAAAACCCAGTTGCAATGTTCCGTAAAATCCATAGGTGTTCAGAAGTGTAACACTTGCTATGCTATTCGGGCAGCACGAGTAGCAATTTCAGCATGTGCTCCACATTTTATGAAATAAACTGGACTTTAGAGTGAAATCTAGCCACATAATATTCTGCAGTCTTTGGAAGCTGGCTGTTATCGATGGCCAGGCTGGTTTCTGTGCTCTTCATCTCTTTTTCCAGTGTGATGCAGGGGTTTGGAGCACATGCTACAATAATCCCACTAGATGGAGCAGGGTAGCAGCAGTGCTATATAAATTGGGCCATAAGGGCAAAACCATATGATTATCTGCCAGGGAAAAGAAAAGAGAGAGCAGAGAATGGAATGAGAGGCAGAAGAGTGACAAACAATATATTTGAAGAAGCAAAGAACAGAGCTGAGAAAGACAATTGAAAAAAATTGCAAAATGGAGGAAATCTGCTTGGGAGATGTGCAAAATAATAATACTGGAAAAAAAACCCTATGAAAACAAATGTTGGATCTTATTTTTAAGCCCCAAGTACATTTAATGTATTCTTTAATCTATATTTTCATGTGTTTCTGCTTTCTCCCTCTTTCATCATAATGGGAAATACAAAATGGTTTGTTTTTTTTTTTTTTTTTTTTTTTACAGATAAAACTGTATTTTTGTCTTGAGAGTCTTACTTAAAGCTGAAGTGTCCTTGGGAATGCATTTAAGTCAGGAATGTTTTGCAATCATAGTTTTCATTGTTTTATTTCAGTAGGGAAGATTTAACTCCACTTCACTACTGTGGGAATAGTCTTGTTAAACTACTGTACCATGTGGCTGAGCTCCACTTTTATTGCTCTGATTCTTTGTTTTATTTTCATGTTGATGCAAGGAAAACTAAGGTGTTCAGTTGTGTTTTTTCCATTGCTACTGTTAAATATTTTTGAAAAGAAATATTATTTCGCTTCCTAATTGTAACATGAACCCTAAGTGTAAAGCTACAGCTTGATAGTCAGTGAAAGTAGCCAATTCCATTACAGAATTTGATTTCTTGATCATTTGGGGATATTAGGAAAATGTCAGGGGGAAAAAAAATTCTGATGCAGTAAATCATGTTTACCGTTGAACAATCTATGTGAAATTGAAATGGGATAAATCAGCAGAAAATTGTAACTGACTGTTTTTTTTAATGGAAGTTTTCAAGACATACTTTTAACTTACAAATGCAGAACAATTTAGCATATCTTCCAGCAATAAAATAACTACTATTACAATAAGAAATAGAATCAAATCCTATAAAAATCAGTAAGGCTCTTCTCAGGCGTAGGTAGGATTTTGATCAGACTGCATGGTTCTGAGATTGTGTCCTTTATATCATCATATTAATGACATAAATTTCAAGAGAGTTCTGGGTGATTCTGATTTCTGCTACTGCAAATACTGGTTTTAGTAAAAGAGCAGCTGGGGCCATGTTCGTAATCCACTCTGGTTTACATAAGGATTTCCTTTAGAGGAGGATTCAAGAATTTCAGTTATCCTCAGTTGTTCACTTTCACTACCATGTTACGCAAAGCTGCCCTCCAGTTGCACTTCTCAGTGGAATTATTTATGGGACTGCATTAAAACCTCAACCAATGAAGACAGTCAAATTAAAAGAATAAGGGTCCTCCCCAAAACACAGAAGTTTTTCTCAATACAAGTATTCTAAAGCTAATTGTATTTGTGAATCTCTGCTCCTCAAGGTTTGCTCCCTGTGCAAACTTTTTGCATCTTTTCAATTATGCATTTACAATGGCCTATCTTAAAGCTGGAGAAATGCTCAGGTGTAGGAAATAAATGTTTGGAAGAGATAAAAGAAAGTTGCTCTCAAAGGCAAATTTCAGTTGCAGAATCTCTGTCATTGCCCCCTTAGGGAGCAAGAGTTTAATTGTACTGGTGCACAGTCTCTTGAATGCTACTATCTGGAAGAAACTAAACCAAGTGATCACTGGTCTGGTGAATCCCAAAATGCAGGAGAAAGTGCGATCAGTAAGTAAACAAATTCCATATGTGTTGCTATCAGAGTCACTGGTCATGCAACCAACATAAAAACACTTGAGTGTGTAGAGGCAACAAAAATGACAAGTTCAGAATTAAGAATTTAACTTATTTTGAGGAGAAAGTAGGATGAGAAATTATAGAGGCATTAAGGTAAGGAATAACATGTGTTTTGATGACCCTTTCCCTCAATGAGTTGCGATCAATGTTTATGATCTCCCTACATTTTCCCTTGCTTGGAATAAAAAAATTAAAGAGTAGACAGTGCAGTCTTAGAACTGTGGTATCTGGGAATAGCCTTGAAAATGTTAACGAATCTCTAATTAGAAGCAGGAGTGTTCATGGGAATTGTGAATCATTTGCTGAGAAAAGCAGATCTGAGCAAATGAAATGCCTCCAAATGGCAAGGACAGAGAGCTATACATGGAATTTGTGTACAGGATGACTTCATCTCGGTATCCAGCAAGTAACAAAAGGCGTTGGTGGCAAAGTAAAAAAGTAAGCATGGCTTTAATACAAAAGAAAGCAAGTTAAGAAAATATAGAGCAAACTTGGGTAGTGCTTCAGAGATTTCTTGGACAATATCAAGCACTGAGACAGACTGGACAATGCAGATTCTAATTCCTGTTTAGTTGTCTATTGCATAGTAAGATGTGCCATAATGAAATTATTTGGTTGGAAAGAACCCATGTTGGTCTCTAATCTGAGACACAGGTCTCTGTCATCTTAGATCAGGTTGTTCATGGTCTTATCTGGGCAAGTTTTGAATAGCCTTAAGGATAGGAATTCCAGAATAACACAGAAAGAGCAGTACCAGAATAACAGAAATATAGAAAATAGAAGTAATAAAAAGGAGACAGAGCTTACTAAGAGATTACAGAATCACAGAATGGTAGGGGTTGAAAGAGACCTCTAGAGATCATGTAACCTGCTAAAGCAGGTTGTCCAGGATCACGTCTAGGTGAATTTTGAAAGTCTCCAGAGAAGGAGACACCACAATGTCTTTGAGCAGCCTGTTCCAGTGCTCTGGCCACCTCACAGGGAAGTTTTTCCTCATGTTCAAATAGAACTTCTTGTGTGCTAGTTTGTGCCCATTGTTCCTTGTACTATCACTGGTCAACACTGAAAAAAGACTGGGCAACACTGAAAAGAGACTGGACCCATCCTCTTGACCCCCTACTTTCTAGATATTTATAAGCATTGATCAGATCCCATCTCAGCGTTTTCTTCTCCAGGATAATCAGACTCAGGTCTCTCAGCCTTTCCTTGTCAGAGAGATGCTCCAGTCCCCTCATCATCTTTGTAGCCCTCCACTGGACTCTCTCCAGTAGTTGCCTGTCTCTCTTGAACTGGGGAGCCAAGAACTGGACACAAGACTCCAGATGTGGCCCCACTAAGGCAGAGTAGAGGGGAAGAGAACCTTTCTCAGCATGCTGGTCAAGATCTTCTTAATGTACCCCAGGATACCATTGGCCTTCCTGGCTGCAAAGGCACGTTGCTAGCTCAAATAATAATGAGGTTGTGTTGGCAGCCTAATACAGCAAAGGTGACAAGAAACTGAGATGGATAATGAGTTGATGGTTAAGTCCTCAAAAAGTTACATATATTTGGAAAGACAGAAGCTGAGGCTGTGATGTGAGTTCTCAGCCATGTGTAGCAGCTATAGACCTAGGACAGCAGAGCAGAAGTGAGTATAGTAGAGAACTATAGAAGTGTAGTAGTACGGTAGTAAAAGAGAGGCCAATGTTAGAGCCAGGCAGGTGTAAAAAAATGTGGTGCAAGAAAGTCAAATAAAACCAGACACAAACAGTTCAGAGACCTTCTAGGTGGACCTTCTGTCTGGTGGAGAAAAATGGCCAATGTGAAGTCAAGTCTCATCCAACCATGAGAAAATAAACCAGAATTAATTCTGATTAAAGAAGCACTTGAGTGCATTTGAAAGCAAATACATTAAAATATGATGGTGGTCAATACCATGTCTTTGTGCTGAACTGTGCACCAGTAACCCTGTGCCCCCGCACGTCAGGAAGTGCATGTGTGAAAGGAATATTAATGGTGTGGATGGATTAAATAGGGTGCAGTGGCTTTCATAGAGCTAAGAGATGGGTTGCAAGTGACTAAGAGATGAAAAAGAGACAAGAAAAAATAATATATATGCACACACTGGAATGCATGTAATTGCAGTTTAGCCATAGATACAGCATTTCAGTAGATGCAGCATTTCAGTATAAACTGCATTGTATACTTGCAGAATGTACTCCACTATTTATGTTGGTAATGAACCAGTCTAGTTGTACAATGAAGAAATTACCCAGTGCAAGGTGTATAGTGCTTAAATTTTCAATAATGCATACTTTAGAGTTGGAAAGAGAATTTGCAGTTTAGTGCTATCAAATATAAATTTTGCTTCTGTCCAGTGAAGCTGATGCTTGCTGTGGAATGGCAAAAATGCCTACAGTATATTGAAGCAACCCAGAGTTCATGGCCAGCATTTTCTGTAGGAGCAAACATTTTCAGTGTCTGTCTTTTTTTTCCCTTCCTTTTCCTTCTCCTTTCTTTTTTCCTTCTTTCTCTTTCTCTTTTCCCCTTTCCCTTTCTTTTTCTTCTTCTTTTTCTCCTTTTCCTTTTCCTCTTTCGTTTTTTTTTCTGAGTTTCCAATTTCACAATTCAGTCAAATCATTTGGGACCATTGAGATGTTTCAAGTTTCTAGAAATCAGAGGCAGCTTACCTTAAACTTTACAATCAGCATTTGAAGCTTTTTGGCATTCATATATTCCTTTGGGCCTGTGTGAGCTTGGACAAAGGTGCAGAGTAGTCAGCAGCGGGATGTGGAGTTTCTGCCAGTCACTTTGCTCCTCTAGGATTTTACCGAAAGGAGAATTATGTCAAGGAGAGGAATCTCACTGTATCCTACAATGTACGTAGATGGCAATTGAAGCATGCTCCAGCTCCTGTGAAAATATGTGAGAAGCACAGAGTAAGAAAGAAACCAGGTTACTACCACCGGTACATATCCAAGCTATTTTCTGTTTGGCATGTATTTGGGTATATTACAAGTGTTTTTTTCGTTTTTGTGTTTTTGATCTTGGTGGGTTTTGGTTTTGTGTTGGTGGTTGTGTTTTGTTTTTTGCTTGTTTTTCTTGTTGCTGTGGGGTTTTTGTTGTCGGTTTTGTGGTTTTTTCCAGTTTATTTATTTATTTATTTATTTTAATAGATATATAAAAAAAAGGAAAACTATGTTTCTGAAAGATAGATATTCTACAACACTGAAAAATATCTTCTTCATGACTTTCTGTTGTGAATTCATTACCTGAGAAGATTGTTTGGGTTTCAAGAACTGTCACACTCAATACAAAGAATAGCTTACACCGTCTTCTTCCTTTTACTTGGTGTGAATGTTATGCGCAAGATAGCTGACGCAGAGTTATGATATTATCAGCATCATTTAACTTCTTGCAGTTAATTTACCTCATTAACATTTTTATTACATTTTGTTACTGTTGCATATTGAGAAAACATAGCTGTAAAGTCACAGAGTTCAGGCTGAGCACCTACACATGTCTCTAGGGTGTCAACTTGCTTTCATTATCACATTAAACTGGTTTAAACAGTTAAGCTTTTTAGCTGCCCTAGTACCTATCTGGTTGGCAAAGGTGTGGATTAATGTATGACTCAGGATTTTCCAATTTTCAAGATCACTTTTCTACAGTCTGACCAAATGATATGCTAGAAAGAAAAATGGTGTGTTGACCGTGGGACCAGTATTTGATTTCAAGCCTTGATGCACCAATACCTCAGTAGGAAATGGTCTTGATAGGATGACAGTTTGCAATCTATCTATCCTCAGACAGCATGAAGGTTGTAAATAACCATACCTGGTGTTTACCATTGTTTCTTACTGATATTAGGTGGGAAATTTTTGTGTGTGTTTATGATATTTTATTGATTGAGTTGCTGAAGGTCAAGGACACAAGAAAGTTTTTTTTCTGTAGTTATGTTAGAGATTTTGATGAGTTTTATTAAAGTATGTTAGCTTAATATATGTGATTCTGATAAGCATGCTATATTATCATCCAAACATTTAGAGTTCCAAAAACTGAGGTGGTCACATTCTTCACATTCTTCTGGAGTTCTTGCATATGCTTTCAGGTTGGTTTTTTGTTTTGTTTTTGTTTGGTTTGGTGCTTTTTAGTTTTGTTTTGTGGGTTTTTTTGCTTGGTTGGTTGTTTGTTTTGTTTGTTTCTTTGGGGTTTTTTGTGTTTGGTTATTTTTTTTTGGTTTTGGTTGTTTTTGTAATGCTAATGCTGTCTGGGTAGTAGGAGCATGTAATTTCACTTTAACTTCCGTTCAGTGTTAGAGAACTGAAGGTCATGTCATTTGTTTCAAAATCTCTTTCCTTTTAATTTTCACAATGGTCTTTGTAGCTGATGGACTGAATGTCATGACCTTTTAATGAGGATAGAAATTATATAGGATGCCAAAACCTACTTTTTTTTTAGAGAGAGTTCCTAAAAGTCTGCAACTTTACAGTAGGAAGCTCAGTTTAGCCTTTAAAACTTACTTTATTTAAGTGATCAAACCAGTTTCTTAGATTAGTAATGTCTGTTTATTTGATATCTATATATATAGATTCATCTAAATAATAATTTTTAAAAACCACAATCACTTTGGATACCTATTCATTTCTAAAAAGACATTGAATTTAACCTTACTCTATGAGGTTTCTGAAGTGGAAAATAAAGATCAAGCTTCTTTTATAAAAATTGCGAATCTTTGCAGAAATTTTACTCATGAATTCTCTGTTTAATTCTTCTGACTGACTTGGAAGTATTATTGCTCTTTGTAATTCAATTACATACTTCTCCATTCAATGAATACTAATAGGTTAAATTATTTTTAGCTATTATCGTAACTTATTTGTTACTAAAACAAATACACCAGGAGACAGTTTGAGATGAAGTATCATTTTGCAGCAAGCAATAGTCAGTCAGGGTGCAAAACAGCCTCTGCCAGAAAACATTTAACAGTTACACTAGGTAAGTCAAGATGGGTAATAAATGTCTTCCTTGCAAATAAAATGTCTAAAATTAGTGTTTAGATTGGATAGCTTGCTTGCTTTTCATTTATTCATTTTTTTGCACATTTGAAGCAGTGTCTGGACAATATTTATGTAGAATTAAGGGGTGAAAAAAGAGCCACTACAGACTCCGGGGTAGTGAGAATGGAAAAGAAAACCTGAGCATAGGCAGAGGGAGGATGAGAATTAGTAACTGTGCATCTGGTTCAACAACACTCAATCTTTATCAGCACATTTAGTGATGGTCTCAGTGGTATGCACCAGTATTGGGAGTGTGGTTGTCAGACCATACACTTAATATTGAGTATTCGATTCAGCCAATTGTTTATTGTGCTATGTGGCCTAAATATGGCTATTAGTGTTTGCACTTTATTAGGGCTTAGTTAAACAATTTGGAAAGCCTTCTGAGTATGGACAGAAGACTTCCCTACATCACCTCAAATAAAATCCTTAGATTTTTACAATTCCTTTTAAGAATGACTTGGCTATTGCAGATGTATCTTTTCCATGTATGGGCATCTTTCTCAGCATCCTTCAAAATCAGCATCCAGGTTTAATTTTCCCTAAATCACTGTTTATTCATACAGAGGACACGTATTTCTCTGAGGACTGCATCCACATCTGGTTATCACTGCCATGCTTAGAATTAAACTTCTGCTTATCCTAAATCAATTATTTCTAACAGGTGCAAAACCAAAATCCCTTTGGTACCTGGCACCAAGCAGAGTTAAATGGAAAAGAGATGTGTAGGTTGCAGGACTGTTAAGAATCTTTAAAATCAATTAAATGAGATTCTGTTTTGGTAACACACAATGTCAGTTCAGGTACCATCTGAAAGGGTTTGCTTTTAATGTTTGTTTTTAATGTTAAAAATGAGTAGACTGCAAAATGCATATACATTACAAAAAAAAAAAGAAAGGAAGCTTTATTTGTTACAGTATAGTATTGTACTTGTACAGTTCTCTAGTCTGCTTTTCTTAGAATTTCCTCCCAGTGTGCTCCTCTCCCCATCTTCCAAAAATGCATATTATCGGACTTGAGGAAGGAATATAGGAAAAGAAATCTCTAATTCCTCATGATTTATCTCAACACCTCAGCTGCAAGAGATCTCTGCCTTGATGTTCTAGAATAGTTTATTTAAAGGTTCCAAGAAGTACTTGCTGCCTGATTAATAACTAAGCATTGCTGTTATTTAAGCTTAAATTTCTATCAATAGAGTGTTATTTCTAATAATGAAAATAATCTTTTTTAATCAAACCATAATTTCATACATTGCTCTTTGTGGTTTTGAGTTACATCTTTCATTTGCATGGTGCTGTTGTTGTTTTATCTATGTGTATATACACATATGTGTGTATTTGCATGTCTATATAACAGAACAAATCGGTAAAAATGAGGCTAACAAGCCATTTCTTATCCCGTGAAGCTTTCTTGTGGAATGCAAAATGTGTTTTGAAACGCAGACCCATGCTACTGTTCTAACTCAGAATAACTGAGTGACGTGGGAAATGCAGATTTTGCTATCCCAGGATTGATACAGGAATTCAAACCTGGCAATCAAAACAATTATCAGGATCATAAGAGTGTGGAATTAGTATGTCCCATCGCAGCTTTCAGTTTGTATACACATTTAAAGATTCATTGGTCTATATAGAGAGGAATTACTTATTCTGCTCTTTGTCTGCCTGAGTGATTTTATATCTGTCTTCCTTCTTCCAGGGAATGCGTTCAGGAGAGTGAAGAAAAGTCTTGACAAAATTGTCAAATACTGATGATTCAGGATTCTCTAATTTAAAAACAAACAAACAAAAAACCAAACATGAAACAACAAAACCCAAACATTGACTTTAGTCTATTTACTCTGTTTATATTCTGTTTGCAAATGATTTACAGAGACAAAGCAATTCCTTTTTCTGTTATGGAAGATCACAGCATCTTTTAAGATAACTTTAGAAAAATATGCAGGTGGAAAAGTTATTGAGTTGTGTGATTTATGTAGGAGTTCTCAGAGCTGTTGTTTACGTGTCTTTTTGAGGGAGAAGATTAGCATGGAAAAAATGTGTGTCTGTAGATCAATTTATCTTCCTAGACAAGCTCTGTTGTCACCTGTTAGTTTGAGAGACAGAGTATCATGGATGGGTCTAGAAAAAGTAAATAACATGGCTAGTGAGTAAGCTGAGAATAATGGTTTTATGCCATAGCTACCTTGCCCATTTTAAAGAAAGAATTAAAGCACTGAATTTATTTAATTTCAAACAGGTATTCCCCTGCACATGACTTTGTAGTGCTAACTCTGCAATTAGCTCAGGAAAGCTTTGAATCTACAGAGTATTTCATAGCTCTGCAAAACTGTGAAGGAGCAGCCTCTTTTTTCCTCGCAGTCATGATTTCAATTTATCTTCAAAGCTATAGTCCTTATATTCAGAGGACTTTCACGTTGTGTCCCCTGCTGGTTCTCACACACAAGCTGATTTCAGTTTGAAACACTCAGCTGCATTACACTTATTTCCTGGTTTTGTTTCCATTTTATGTTGTCACTGTTTTTCGTGTTCTCATTGGAACTATTTATTCCATACAAAGATGTGGAAATATCGTTTTGACAAAAACAAATACGGGGAGTGTGAAGGTTTGCAGAAGTTACAAGCCCAGGGAAATAAGAATGTAGGAGATACTGTTCTGCAATCTCACATAAAGCATTTGCTGTTGAGCATCCACATCTACAATATTAGTAAGCATCTTTTTAGAAGTGTGTATGAAATATTCCACTTTAACCCATTATAAGACCCCAGGATTAGAAAGTAGGGAGCAGGAAAAGACTCCCTGATTTACAGCGGCCTGTCCCATTCTAACATCAGCTACCAGCTTACATCAATCATTTCCTAAATAGACTAGGTTTTATCTTGAACATCATATATTCCAATCCCTCATGGTACGGTATTTTTTTCATTTTCTATGTCCACTTGCTGATATGTACTATTAACCAAAATATTTTTATATTTATGGAAAACTTTCCTTAACAGCAAAGACTTCCTTCTCTTGTGGCATGGAAGACAGGCGGAAATGTTTTTGAAAGATCCAGGTGACTTTATACCTCAGAGATTATAAGACCAAAGCTTATGCATGTTTAAATTTGGCACTCATTAATTGAGAATATTTCTGATTAACATTGTCTCTATCTATACTGCTACTGGCCAAAGTTGTCTGGATTAATTACCTGAGAAATTGCAGTGCAATTCTATGCTGTTCCATTTGCACTGATTTTTATGTAGGTGTTTTCAAGTCAAAGATCTACAGACAAAAAAAAAATCTTCTGGCTTTTGATTATCAGCAGTGGCTTTTTGACCTTAGAACAACCCTCTGAACTGAAAACAAATTTATCTTTGCAAAATGTGAAAAAAAAGATATCTAAGGTCTCTGAAAGGCAGCAGTAACAAGTACCAGTATGTATAAATCCCACTTATGGCCAAAGGGAAGATGTGTGGAATAGAGCTCACTGTACATGATTGTACAATAGTACTTTATGTCTGCTATGTTTTTATCAGATTTAAATAGGTTTTTGTCACTCTGAAATGTGACTTGTTTGGATTTTTTTAAACTAGTATTAGAATTCAGTACGAAAATCAACAAAATCAGGCTATGGAAGATCATTTAGGAACCGAGATATTCCTTTTTTACTTCTGCTGCTTTTATTTTTTTCCTGATTTTAATCTATCCTAAAAAACCCCAAACCCAACAAAACAAAAACCACAAATCCAAACCTAAACAAAACCCATAACCAAAAGCACTTTCTCTGGCTGAATTCAAGATTACACACAGAGGAGGGGAATTCATAGGCCACCTATTCAAAGAAGTGCTTTTGAACACCTCCAAAGTAATTTCATTTTGTTAAGGAAAGACATAAAGCTACCAGTACAATGACCTATTAAAAATTGGTCCCGGGTCCTGGCAATAAGGAAACATTAGTTGAAAAAGACTTCTCAAAAAAACAGGGAAAACAGACCAGTTGATCCATCTTTAAGTGAAGGATTATAAAGCAACCTGACAGGACTGTTACTTTGGGATAGTGGCCAGCTATTTGTGTCATGCTGCTTCCATTTGAATGAAAAATCAGCCGCCTTACAGACTCTTATTGTTCTCTGTGTCTAGTGCTATGGTCGATGCAAGGGTGTTTGTTACTCTTGTGAAGGTTTTAGCATGAAATGGAAGATAAAATAACATTCATAAAATAAAATTGAATTGTTAGTCTGCATAAATACAGTAAGTACTTACCACGCTGCTTCAAAATGTTGACAATGGCTGTGATTTTTCTCTGCAATGGTGGGATTTTGGCTGGGATTGGATTATTCTTGCAGTGACATAAGATCATGGGTCACAAGCTCTATTGCTAGTAAAATCATTAGGAGTATTTAGCCCTGCCAAGGTGAGAAAAATCCCTTCCTCTCTGCACCACTTTTGTTTGGGCATCTTTTACTGTCTACAGGGAGACTCTGCAAGCAGTGTACATACAATTTAAGAGTATAGAGCAAATATTTATTGGCTACTTCCACAATAGACTTCTAAGCTAAATACTGCTCAACTAAGCATTAACATGGTCACTGCCCCAGCACGATACCCAGTGCTGGCTTGGAGGTTTTTAGCCAGATGTGGAAGAGTTCTCCTTCATTGCTCCTTGGAAAAGGCATCCAATTCCTTATTGTTGTGGTTTTTCTTAGGATTTTAGCTAGCTATTCAGAGCAGTACTTTTCTGCCTTTGAGGTGTTTCTTTGACTCCAAGATGAAATCTTGAAAGAGTAATGGGGGAGGAAGGGAGGTTGAAGGGCAGAACTGATGATGGAGATTTCAGTGGGGGAAAGAATGGATGTGGGCTTGACAGCAGCAGATAGGGAAGCAGAAAGACAAGAACAGTTAACATGGAGCCAAATATTTGGAGGCTAGATGAAAGCTAAAGAAACAGGAATTTAAAAAAAAAAAAAAAAAAAAGAGCAAGTCTTTTTCGAGCAATACCTTTTTTTCCCCCCAGTAAATTGGAGAGTGAGCACAACGATTAATTGTTACACATGCCATCAGGATGCAGATCTAAGCGAAACCAAGATCAAAACCCCCACAATGTTATTTTTGTAAAATATTGATACAGGAGGGTTTAGGCCATTAACAGGTTTTGGTTATGCATCAGGTTTCTGTATTACTGTGATGGAAATGAACACACAGCTCCTCAGAAGTTAATGGAATTCAGTAGCTCACATTAGGTTGGAATCTGGCCTTCTGGATCTGTTCTGCATATGGCTTGACAACATACTTCTGTGGACTTCAGTGGTGTTAACCCTACCTCAGGCTTAGAAGAACTTCACTGCTTAATTCAAAAGAAACTATTTCTGAGGACAGTAACAGCTTGTAACTCTGGACACTCACTCACTCTCCTAATTTTAATAATTGCTTAAATTGCTTCCTAAATTTGTCTCATTTTAAAACGCTGACAATTTTTTAGTGATAAATACTGTATATGCACATCTCTTCACTACAGCACAGAACTAACAATATCAGTGGATTGGGGAGATAGGGAATTGGATCATTTTTGGCTCTTTAGTATTTTTAAACTGCTGGTTCATCCTCTGCAGCTGCCTTGCATTTTATAGGTACACTAAATTTGATGACCGCAAAGGGTTGTTAAACAATATACTGTGATAAAAATAGTTCCCTTTGCTGACATTATGTGTTTTTTTCTAAACTAGTTCCATAAATTACATCAACAAAAACTATTTACACTTTTTTTTATTTTTTCCAGAATTTGAGACAGGTAAACTAAATTGTCCCTGTAGGACCAAGAGTGAAAAGAAGCACACACAAATGATGGACCTGGCCCTCTGGTAGTTATTCATATCAATAACCTTGTTTTTTAAGCTGGACTTTTCCACACCATTTTTACTGGACCATGTACCCAAGAATCAATTACACAATATCCTTCTTACAAGGTTTTTGTAGAGCTTGACAACCAAATACAATTAACAAATTCCTGTATGTATTTCAGTACAAATTAAGTGGTTTGATGCTTAACAAGTGAATTGAAAACATTAGCCAGCCCTGATATAAAAGTCATTTCATATACTGACAGTGTTACAGAACCTTGTGTGTATTATATGTAGCATGAAATAAGACTGAGATTAAAATGAGGCTTTAAATAGTATCATTTAAATAAGAGATAAGCATTCAGTTACCTTGATCTAATAGGTCAAATAGCACTGTGCGAGATGCTGGCAATTTCAATAAAGAAAAGTAAAGGAGAAAATATATTCTGCTGAATCAAGGAAGAAATTACAGTAGAAAGAGCAGTGTTTAGAGGACAGGCAATGTAGGGAAGCTGATAATAAGCTGTATCGTAACAGGAAAGGTCGTTTAAAGAAACAACAGCTTGATTATTCAGCTAATCAAAAGAATCAAGAAGGCACTTTTACCTGCTACCATTTCCCAACTTCATACAAGGACATATACTATCTACTAATAAAAGCATTGTAATTATATGTCTACACTCTGTCTTCCAACTTTTATCCTTCATACTGAAGGTGTGATGTCAAAAATTTTATGTAAATTGTAGGAGATAATAGAAGGACAGACAAGAAGAACTGGTTGATATGTTTTCAAAGTCTTCATTTGAATTCTCAAAATAAAAGTTTGTAAGGAAGTTCAGATGTTCAGTGAGATTTCACTGCCTGTAAAGTAAAGCTGTAAAAATTCTGGCTGGAAATGTTACAGAATTCCCCTCTCCCTGTGTGTTTGGTTTGACTTCTGAAGTTCATTTTATAAGGCCATTCTTCTTTGCATATTGATTCTGCTTATGTCCGAGAGCACTGGCCGTATAGCTCTTTTAAGACTCTTTAATGCAAATCAGTTAAACATGCTGATTCAAATATCCAACTTCCATTGGAGTTCCCATTTCATAGCTTCCATGTTAGTGTGGAATGTGAAATATTTCATTATCAGCTGCCGTTTTCTAAATACAGAAGATAAATACTTACTGAACACTGCTTTTCTTTGGATTGATATTGATAAGATAATACAAGAATTATTGCTCATTTTTGCTACACATATGCTCAGTAGCAGTATATTAATTTATCATCCAACCACACATTTGCTTTTCATAAAAATCCTTTTATTTAACTGGAATAGGAATAAATTATCAGATTCTACTGCACGTCATGAAAGATGGGATTTTTGAATTCAGATATACTTTTCATACCTGTTGTGATATACTTGGTCCTAATGAGCAGTCCTAGAACTAGTTGCCAGTGGTAGAACACACTGTAGTGAGAATAAGAAAAGAAGAAAAAAAAAGAGAGACACATTCAAGACATTCTGACTCTTATTGTATGGTGCTCTGTTAATTTTGCTTTTTTGATTATTTCCTAGTGTTATAGTACTACAGCTATAGCATCTGGACAAAATGTGTTTGATTTCAAAACCCAGTTATGGATTTACACAATTTGATAGTGCTTCTTGAAACGTTGCCATTTGTGGCAAAAAAAAACCTGCCTCAACTTCTGTAAATAATGTGGGAAGGGTGAAAAAGTTGACAAGATGAACTCATAAATCAGTGATGATGAAGAGAAATCTGTCATCAGCTCAGCTGAATTACAAATTGAAAAAAGTTTCACAGTTGTCAAAAGAGTAATAATTATGCCAGTTTTCCACTTGTGTGGCCTAGCTTGATTTTTTTGATATTATTTTATTAAGATGTATATATAAAAAATGGTTTGGCAATATATTACAGCTATTTTATAAATAAATCTGCTTTATTTTCACAATTTTTGATTTCCTGCTCTTGTAATAGTGGCTGTTAAAGAACTTCTAATTCAAAATTTAAAGACAATTTTAAGCTTCATACTTATGTTTCAAGAGACCACGAAAACTTCCTGTGAACTGCACCATCATATAATTTCCCTTATGCTTGTGAGGAAAAGGAAAGCAGACCACACATTATTTATCAAGAGTTTCTTTGCTGTGCCTTGGCTTCATAGCCTCTTCTGCTCCAGTGATGAAAATTGAACATAATTTTCATATAAACCCTTACAGCAATAGACTATTGTACCATTCAGAACAAAGAAGCAGAAACAAACCTTACAGAAAAAAAAACAGGTTAAAAAGCTGGTTTTGGAAATGTAGGTAAGTGCAGCTGAATCAAGCTCTCCCTACACTCAGCTCTCAACAGTTTGCTGTATAATGGATGGGAAGATGCTTGAATATTACATTTGGCAATCCCTGACTCTGTTTAATGCTCAACAATACTTGACACTGACATCCTGTCATGATGAATTAGTTAAAATATTGGATCTAGAGCAACTAAGGAGGATGTGATATGTATGTAGGTGTTCGAAAAGCATGGATATGGGGGGGGGAAGCAAAAAAAAAAAGCAGCATTGTTCAAGCTGATTATGTAACTCTTAGTTCTAAGGGTGTGTAATTTGGTGAGAACAATTAGATGAATCCAAGAAGGAACAAGGCTGACAATCAACAATGTCTTCAATAAGAAGGTCAAGACAAACACAGAATTATTTCGGGCTCAGGAAACATAATAAGTAAAAGTCCAGTAACCAGTTTACTTACAGGTAAAATTAATTTTCTGGCAGTGGAATTAATGAACCTTATGCTGAAGTCAGTAAGAACATATTGTTGCCTTTTTATGGGAGTTGTATAAAAACTAGGTGACTTTGCAGCCATCTCCTGGTTCATTTTTTATGTATCAGTGAAAAATTAACTGTTTTACTAAAGTCTCCCTTACAGGAAAACATCTCTTACCAAGAAAGAGTTTACTAAGTCTTTCTCTCTGCCTTAACCTAGCAACTGAAGCAAACTCACTTGGCTTAAAAAGTCTGAGATTCTGAAACAAAATACCCTCTATCTGGCATAGGGTCATGAAACAACGGCTAAAGAGAAAGGGAGACACTAAATTGCCTCCCAGGGTCTCTTCTAGATCTATTCTCTTTGACTCTGTCATTGCATCAAGCCATTAATGACACGTAAAATCTCTGGAGATATGTGACTGTTTCAGACTCTACCTCTTAAAGCTAAAAACAGAGGTAATTTGTTTGTCCAACTGAATTTGGGAAATAGTATCTCAGAAATTTAGGAGCATAGAGTTCTACTACATTCTGCGTATATCTCCTTCTTTCCCCAAAAACAAACAAAAGGATAAAAACAGGTGGAATGAGATACTTTTCCAAATGTTGTGGTTGCATCATCACTTTCCTTGAAAGGTAATGTGTCTTTGTCTGATCTTTCAGACATAAAAAAGAAAACTGTCTTAAAAAATAAGGCGGGATTCTTTTCTGGAGGAAAGTCACCTAAGTTTTGTTAATTTGGCTGCTAACAACTCAAAGAAAAATGTTTTAGTAAAGCCATATAAAGATCCTAGTAATAGAACGGGTGCTTGCTTTGAGCAACAGGATCAGAAGCTGATAAAATTGCTGATCTCTTTGGGATCTTTGCCAAATTTAGACTAGTAATCACTGGTAGGCCCTCACTAAAGTCATGTGTTTGGAAAAGCAAAGCAATAGCATTGGTTAAATAAAAATAGGTAAGTAATGAGGAACTAAAGGAAATGTTGCCTGTGTCCTTATAATAGAGACACTTTCTTTTTCTGAAAACTTGTTTGTTTCACAGTATCTGTATTTTTAGTCAGGTGGGCAGATTCTTAGCTTCGCTGGTAAAATTAATTCTAAGAGCTCCAAAGAAAGCTGGTAACTATTAACTCTTTGCTAATATTAAATTGTTGTAAATGCAATAACAGTAATTCAATAGATTCTTCAAAATTATCATGACTAATAGTGAATAGCATAGCTGGAACAGAAATATCAGTCAGCATGACTATGTATTTCTATATCTCTTTCTGTATACAAATATAGTGTGTATATATATAAGCTTACATACACACATATGTAGAGAGAGGTGTCAGGGAGAGATTATATATGATACTTACCCTGCCTGTACTAAGCCAAATAGTAAAGTATGAAGGCCAGGCTGTGAATTCATTAATTCAGCTGGTGATTGCATTGAGGCTAAGAGATGAACTGATGCATTTAACAGTCTTGGAGTATCTATGTGAAATTAAAGAATGGTTTATACAAATTTCTCATGTGACCTCCGAAATGATTGAATTAAAACTCTTGGCAGTCCTTGCTCTTAAAGTCTGAAAATGAGGTATTTAAAAAATAGCGTTCAGTAAAAACACATTTAATTCCAAATATACAAAATAAATTTTCTAATGTGTGGTAATCAGCATTTCTGCCTGCTTCCACACAATAATCATTTGTACGAGTAACTGTAATGAAAAAGCAGTAAAACTCAGGAAGTACCAAGCTATGGTTACTCATATATGCACATACAAAAAACATATATCCAATCAGAGAGATTCTAGCATAAAATTATATATATTTATATATATATATAAAAGCATTCTTGTTCATAATGTGTATCTAGATTATTTTTCCTGGATTCATTTATGTAATGGAAAACTTCCAGTGTTCACAGGTCCAAGTATTGCGTCAGTCTGGATTTAGTCAGGGATTTCATAAAATCCGGTGAAATTTTGCCTACATTAGGACTGAATTGAAACTTTCTAAAGATTGAACTTTTCTGGATACTAGCTATATTACAGCTTGAATGCTAAAGCCACAAGTGACAACAAAATGAAAAAAAAAATAATTTATCAAGTGTTATGTACAGAATGCAAATGAAGACACAAAGTACGTCCCAAAGAGACTACAACCCAAATAGAAAATGGATCAAACGCCTGAAAACCTGGTATCACAGCTATATTTAGAAAGTTAGTATCTTTGGAAGTCATTCTAGCTTAATATATGCATTAACAGTGAGCCTTGAGAATGTGATGCAGTTGCAGGAAATGTATGCGTCAGATTAGCAAAAAAAGAGAAGAAAGATGAAGAGTTGTAGTAAAGAAAAATTAAAAAATGGAGATGTGGTCTATATAAGGAATTAGTCTTAAAAATCAAGGGAGTTATATAGTGAGAGACCCTTTCTTGAGAGCTCACATGAAGATGGTTTTTCTAGTAATAATGTGAAAGAGGAAAGAGTTGAAGATGAGAGAGTTGAGGAAGAGATGTTGGTGCCAGGTGTGAAAACACAAAAGAAGGGATGAAAAAAAAATGCTAGCATAAAAAATGTGATGAAAGTTGTTTAAACAGGAAGGTGTGTAAAATTGGTGAACACTGAAAGGCATTAGCCTCAAAGAGAAATTGGCAGATTTCTGTGTGCAGACAGCTATTTCAGGGCTCAGGGGAAGGTAAAACACGGAGAATTTGTGACAAAAGCCAGAAATTTGTATAAAGTACCTTTGTGAGTATTGTCCATTGAGGCTGACCCTGGACTAATTAACGTGAAGTCTTTCTGTTTGTTCTAATGGACTCTGCACCAGGCCATTAAAGTGCTTTAGCATATTCACCATTTAAACAGCTTCACATCTCTCCTCCAAATACTCATGTTCTCATGAAAGCATTATTCCTGATGTGTGGTTTATTCTGTTTAATTAAAAATAGATGTACAACAAAGATCAGAACTTAAAATAATATTTGGGGCATGATTTAGCCCTAATATGTTTTACACAATGCTGAATTACATGATGTTGTTTGAGATATTCTGGAAACAGCTTTGACTTTTCATAGTAATTAATGTAGTTCCTCTCAGCTCTGTAATGTCCCTTAAATATCAGATATACTTGGTCACATCCAGAAGAAGCACTGCAGTGCTGTCAGGAGAGCTGCCATTCTCTGGAAAGGATAAGAAAATGAAACCTCTGTCTTCATATGGCAAAAAAAAATAATTTCAATATACTTTTAAAAATGATATTGTTTAGTAGTGTGTTGTCCAATATATATTCATTAAGATGGCTATTTTCTGAAACCAAATTGTTGTCTTAAAATGATTTTTAAAAGTGCTTTCCAATACAATGTATTTCCAGACTGTAGTTTATGAGAGGAAGGATTTATTATTTTCTATTGAACAACAGGCTTATTCCCAGTTGTAGGTCACTGGAAAGTATATCTCCAGTTAAGGATATGGTTACAGGCCTGACTGAAACAGGCAGATAAATTAACAGCCCTGCTTGTGCAGATTTATTTATGTGTGGTCAATTTAGGTGAATGAGCAGCTTCTTTCAAAGAAAAGTGGTTCTCTAAAAAAATGTAGTTCAGTGTATACACAGTATTGGGAGAACTGAACTTTATGAATGCAACTGAGATATTAATGAGACAAAACAGAGACTACTGTGAGAAAAGAAAATTAAAAATTAATTTTTTGTAAACATACATTTCAATATTTATACAGAAGAAAGCAAAATCCTAAATATATTTCCTTGATCTTCTTCCCTAAATATTCTTACATTAAAGAAAAATATGCACTTTATAAGAAGAAACAACTAAGAAGCAGAGATGAAGCAGAAAAGGATGCAGGTGAGTTACGGTACCACACCATCTCCTCATAGGCCAGCCATATATAAGTGGGATATATTACCTAACCACATTTCTAAGACCTTTGCTGAAGTACAGTGTAAATTTGGGGTATAGACTGCAAGAAAGATAAAGTCTGATTGAAAAGAACAGTAAATATAATGATCAAAGACCTAGAAAAATGTGACTGATGAGAGAAGATTTGAGTGAACTGATGTTGTTAGGTCTGGAGAAGTGAAAATTGCTACTGTTTTTCCTCTAGGTCCTGAACTATGTAAAATACTGCTACAAAGTGGGACAGAATAAACAGATTTCATTTTCCTGCTAGACAGGAGGAATAGTTCGGGAATAATATTGCAGCAGGGAAGGTTCAGATTGGAATTAAGGATAATGCATTAGGAGTAAAGAGAGTTCAGCATAGAAGAATATTGCCCAAGGATGCTGCATATTCTTTACCAGTGGAGCTTTTGATAATAGCCAAACGTTTGTCAGGAATGATATAACTGATTTTGCCTCGTGCAAGAAAGTGAGCTAAATAGCTTCTTAAAATTATATCAATTATTTTTTCTATCATTTCAGCAGCTAAATAACAATATTTAATACGCTTGTATACACTATCTTAGAAAATGAAAATATAAAGACATCTTTGAATTAAACTGTCCATATCCCTGTTGTCGAACTCATCTGGAATAGTTAAAATTTTAGTCCTCTTCTGAATATGAAAAATCAATCAGAGATAGTGTTACCTTTTCTTTCTCCTGGTAGTCTTTTTTCTTAAAACTACTACAAAAGAGCAAAAAATCTTGGAATGAAAGGCAAGTGAAAAATACAGAGATCAAAAATAGTTTTAATTTATAAACTAGTAGCTTAATAAAATAGAACCGAGGAGTTACACCTCTGACTTAATCTGCCTTTATGTTATGCTCAAAATAAGCAAATAGAATAAAGCTAACATGAAATGTCCTTGTTTCTGTCTCAAACTTACACTTTATTTTCAAAGCCGCTAAGCAGTGTTCTACCTGTCTGTCAAGTCAACGGGTATTTCCATTAACCTGAAGATAAGTGGTGTTAAGTCTATCTGTATTGTATTAGTGACAATACATAGATGCACTTACAGTGAAAAGTGAGTTAGTGCTTGTAATGAGTGATGCCACCTTTTAGATCAAATCTTGCTGTAATATCCTCACTACAGCTGCCTACTTACCTGACTGAAGATTGATGGCCATTGAGTAATTTCACAGTTCAAAATGGTGCAGACATATGTACCAATCCAAGTGTACGGATTTCTACACGCTAGCTTTAATGGAAAGGTTATTTGTTAACTGACAATTAACTTAATCCAGTTTAATGGTTTTATTACACGTGAATTTGCATGCTGTCAAAAATTTGCAAACACACGTGTGCACATATATATTTCACTTAAACATTCAGGTGCATAGATTTGTTTAAATTAAGAAAATTGATGGGATGACAGTAAATGAAAAAGGCCTTAATATTTCAAAGTAAAATACAAAGTGTTCTTGTTGTTCCTAAAAAGCAATATAGTATGGCCTGTTATTTGTAAGACTACTATTACAGTTCAGTTGCAATAAAGGATTAAAATGCCAAAATTCTTGGCACAAAGAGAAGTTATTTCATCTTCTGTGCTGAACTGTATTTACAGTTAGAAAGTGCTTTCTAATATGTAACTCAAATGTCTTCTGCTGCAAATTGAGCTGATTACTTCTTACCTTACTCTCCGTAGACATAGAATACGATTGAACAAAAGATTTGAAAACCTGGTGTCTTTTCAGAGCTACTTTTGTCTAGAATAGAGTTTCTTATCCTGTAAATATCATCTGATGCTATTCTACTGGCTGTTTAGACTAGCCTAAATTGGAAGGATTCAATTAGCTTTAATTCAGCCATTTGATATGCCAGTGGCAGTTCCTTATTACAAGGAATTCTTTTTTATTTTTTGCCATTAAGCAAATCTATATTTTCAAATTACATTACTTACCTACTTGAGAAAATTGCTCTGAAGTAGGGTGTGAATTTAGAGTGCAACAATTCCTGAGCCCTGATGGGGAAAGTTGTATTACACAGTCAGAGATAAAGGACCTTGCTGGAGGTGATTTCAGATATTTTAGTGGAATTTGCTCCTGAAATTATGGCTGCTTCTCAAAGTATCTGTTCAAAATCACTTTCAGCAAGCTGCTGTCCTCTCTGGTGGGACATATGTGTTGTTTTGTGACTTGGAGACCATTCCTTCTTAACTCTGAAATAGGAGTCTGTGTATTTTATCTGTGTCAGGAAGTGTTGTGTCCATAGCCCTGGCTTCACACTCCCAAGAATCCTCCAGATCTCTGGGATGAGCTGATGCTCCTTTTAATTCTGGAGAAACTTCACTCATCTTTGAAAAATCTGAAGCCATCCAGCTGAACGCACAAATTTAGCAGAAGCTTCCAGCAAAATGAAGGCTGTAGGATCACTGGGGAAGTAGAAACCTTCTAGATTAACCAGACTACATGTGAATCAAGCCTTTTAGTTTCCATGCCAGAAATCAGACAGGAAAAAAAAAAAGTTTTTCTTCTTTTATTGATTTTAAATCTCTTTGTGCTACAACCAACCTCTTCCACAGAGTTTAAATAAAAATGGTCTAATGATCCATGTTTTTTTACTAGCTATCAAGCACTGTCTAGCAGAGGTAGGCACTGACAGTGAAATGAGACTATAGCAGTTATTTAGGAGCACTGTATTGATAGGTGAAAATTAAAGATTGGTTTGAGAATTAACCAAACTCCTGATGGAGTGATGTACCTAAGACAAAAAATTCTTTCTACTGATCCATCCAGACATGTTCCAGTTTAACCAGCCTTATCAATGCAAAGCTCCCATCTGTAGAAGTAGGGTGTACTCCCACCACAGAAGCAAAGGGAAAAAAGCTTCGTAACCAAGGAGGTTCTGTATTCTCCCTGATAGTGGGGTAATTGTCAATCTTTTAAATTCTTACATTAAATGAGGCTTAGAAATTAACTGAGCTGAGCTACCAACTTCTCAGGACAGGTATGGAAATAATCTGTTAGCTGTGAAAACCTACACTGAATAGGAAGATTGCAGTTGAGCTCCTGTTATGCATAATTAGCTTGCCTTCCTACAAGGCTCCTGTGGTGAGCAGTGTAATCAACTCACCTACAGATAATGTGATTTCAGGCATTAATGCCACGGAATTTCTAGGCCAGCCTCTGTTCTGTGGGAAAACACAGTGCTTGAACCATGTTTGGTTAGGGAGATGTTCTGCTGCTCACATTAGATGGAAACAGCAATGCTAATGGCAGCTTGTCATCAATGACCCTAGATTTGTATTATACCTCAAAAAATCATGTCTGAAATAGCAGTGACAGAATCAGCCCAGCAATATGATCCACCAATTTGTGACAATATATACAAGCTTTGACATTGTGCATTCAATTCAGGTATAGACAGTCGGTGCTTTATTAGCCACCAATACTGTATTTAAAACCTTGTGTCTAAAACTGGGATCTTCGCCTGTGAATACTCCTACTCCTTGGCAAAGCTAGAGTCAAGACTATGTATCCTGATACAGGTTTGTGGCAAATGCCAAATATGTTCCTGCCTGATTTTGTGATGTCAGTTGCCATTCTGCCAGAAGAACTGTTGAGGAAATGGGGCAGATTTCAACTGCAAAATACCGAAGTATTCATTCAGTTACCTTACCAGCAGCAGAATGCTTGTAAGATAAGGTTAAGATAATATTATTAGCAAAATAAAGAAATTAAGAAGACTGGTAGTTATTTCAAAGAAGCCTTTTATATACCCTTATGTTTGTTCACTTATATTAAGAGGGATTCAGTAAAAGGCACTAAGCTTGTGCATCAACCTGCATTACTCTTCCTATTACCATCACCTTGCTTCTTGAGTCTTGTAATGAATTGAGTTCTGCAAATTTGGTGAGGTTCTCACCGTCTCAAATAAGCTGAAAGTTTTGTGTAAATCTGTTGCTCTATTTTACTGTTGGCATTTTTACTAGCTTTCAGGTGATCTTTATGGTTTCTGCTGGGCCTGCTTAAAAGTGTGTGCATACATATGATGGTCTTCATGGGTCTTTCCAGTGATGACAGACTTGACCGTGACCTATTTTCCTGTCCCAGATTTCCTAGGAGGTACCGTTTGATTGTTAGCCATGTTATTATGACTCCACATACACAATTGTCATTAGCTGTTTTGTATGGGAATTAAGTATTTTAGATCTTCTAATATGCAGTTTCCTTCATTTTGTGGGTTTTATTGACATATCGCTTCACACTTAACTATAAATAATAAACAATTTAGCTCATACATGTCAATAAGAAAGTCTGTTAGAAGTGAGAGATTTCTTGCTTAATACCAACAAGTACTTTGGAGAACATCAAATCCCCTGACAGGTGAATGTTGCCACAAGGATTTATCTTGTTCAGGCTTTAGCTAAAATAGCTTTAGTTGTATTTTGCTGTTTAAGGATATTGAAGTAGAAGTTTATAGCAAAATGATTTATAGATAGTAATTGCATTTCCCAGCTTAGCTATAAATGAAATCACAGATTCAATTTGTACTTGATCTTGAGTACAGCAATATTAGTATTTGTATATTCATCAGTTTAACTAGAAAGTAGTTTTCTTTTGTTCCTCCCCAAAATATTTATAACTATAGAATTACAGAATGGTTTGGGTTGGAAGGCACCTTAAGGATCATCTAGTTTCAACCCCCCCTGCCATGGGCAGGGACACCTCCCACTAGATCACATTGCTCAAAGCCCATCCAATGTGGTCTTGAACATATCCAGTGACAGACCATCCATAACTTCCCTGGGCAACCTGTTCAAGTGTCTCACTACCCTCAGAGTGAAGAACTTCTTCCTAACTTCTAATCTAAGTCTCCCCTCTTCAAGTTTGAAGCCATTATCCCTCGTCCTATCACTACAAGCCCTTGATAAAAATCTCTCCCCAGCTTTCTTGTAGGCCCCCTTCAGATACTGGAAGGCTGCAATAAGGTCTCCCCAGAGCCTTCTATTCTCCACACTGAACAAGCCCAACTCTTAGACTGTTCTCAAAGGAGAGGTGCTTCAGCCCTTGAATCATCTTTGTGGCTCCCCTCTGAACCCATTCCAACAGGTCCATATCCTTCTTGTGTTGGGGTCTCCAGAGCTGGATGCAGTCCTGCTCGGGGGGGGGGGGGGGGCGGGTCTCATGAAAGCAGGGTAGGGGGGGAATATCACTTCTCTCACCCGGCTGGCCATGCTGTTTTTGATGCAGCCCAGGATAGGGTTGGCTTGTGGGATGTACTCACACATTTTTAGCTTATGTTGAGCTTTTCATCAACCACCATCCCAAGTCTTTCTTCTCAGGACTGCTCTCAATCCATACTCCCCCCAGCCTGTAATTGTGCTTGTGTCTACCCCGATCCAGGTGCAGGACCTTGCACTTGACCTTGTTGAACTTCATGAGGTTGGCACAGGCCCACCTCTTAAGGTCCCTCTGGATGGAATCCCTTCCCTCCAGTATGCTGACATCACCACACAGCTTGGTGTTATAGGCAAACTTGCTGAGGGTGCACTCCATTTCACTGTCCGTGTCCACCACTCATTCATTTAGAACTTTTATGACACGTGCTAGTTTTGCTTTTCTTTTTCTTCTCATAAGACACACAGGAATGTGTTTCTATATTTAGAGTATTTAGCTTATTAATGAAAAGAAGCATCTTAATTTTAAAGCAGTAGGGGAAACATAGCAAAGGTATGTGTTCTTATACACACACACATATATATATGTGTTCTACATATATTTTTATACACTACATAATCAGCTACAACATGGGACTCAGAAAAATTTTAAGTCCTACCTTGTATCTGGGAGTTGAATTATAGTTAACTCATCTTTAGTTTCAGAGATAACACACAATGAAATCTGTTGTTTCTCTAATTCGATTAGATAAAATCTTGTTGGACTGAAGAAACAAGAAACATCATATTTTGACCACTCACTGTAGAATAAATGTTCACAGTGAATGTCACAGCACTCTGGTGTGAGTTGAGCAACTTAGTTCATTTTCTGGTAGTGAAATGAAGAACAGAAATGTTAAGTGATTTAGGTAAAATTATATAGCTCCAATCAAGCCAAGACAAGAGGATTGCCAGGAAACTTCTAAAGCTGAACATGGAGCTTAGTGCTTCTGTGAATCTAAGTGCTTCCAATCCTATCTTATAAATAGACAAGTATATGTTACTTAAAATAATAAACTTACTGCAATTAAAATGTTTCTTATTGAGATCAGGAGCAAAGGAAGGAGTTATGACAAGAATGCTATTTCCTAAGTGACTTTAAACCCTCTACATCATCTTCCAGTATCCTCCTTGCTAATGTCTTTTGTAAAAGAGAGATTTCCTGAAGATCTTCCCTGCCCGTTTCATCAGTGCTCTCTTTTTGCTGTGTAGCTTGTTCCTTTGTTAGCTCCTCAAGTTGTCCATACTTGAAATTGCAAGCAGTCCAACAGGCCAGTCTGAGAACTGTTGCTTCATATGTTTGGTGTCACAGCTATTTAGACACTTGAAATTTCTCTCAATTACCCGGTTTTATTGGAATCTGTTACTGTGGCCTGTTAGCCAAAACAAGGACTTTACTAAAAAAATAATAAGTTGCTAGCTAATATTATTTGCATGGTAATTACTTTGCAGTGCCTATTAAGTCAGTGTTTCTGGCACAGCTTTGTGATAGCAGAAGTGGGGACATTAATACACTATGACAAAAAAGCTTTTCTCATTTTCAGTTCTTTAAATTAATTACTATTTTCCTGTGGTGGGATTGGGTGAGAAATGTATCCATCATTACCCTAAGCTTCCTGGGATTTTGATGAGACCATTGCATGGGATGGGAAACTGATGACGTTGGCAGATGTTTAGGGAAATGTTTAATGGGATAGGGTCAGCTCTGCTGTAGACTTCTTGTACCTTTGTGGCCCAACTGATCATCATGGGATAAGAAAATCCAGCCTGTTCCCAGCTTGAAAATGATAAAGGACATGTGCCATTTATCCATCTGAAATGCCTGCTGTGCATCCTCAGCACAATTAATGTGCATGTACGCTGGAAGTCCAACACTGTCAGACCATACTGGATTTACAGTCTTTGCCTTCATTACCAGTTGAGCACATATACAATCATTTTGACACATCCAGATTAAATGGACTCTCTGGCCATACACTGGATGACAAAGGTATCTGTATTTCCCCCTGGGATTTGCAGGCAACAAAGACATGAGCCTCAGTTAACTCCTAATTCAGGATGTATAAAGCAACAGCTATGTCATGGCTTGATCTCAGTTTGATTACTCCCTCCAGAGCATTAATGGGGATTTTATAGTGTATACGTTGTCTGAGAAGAGTCTTCTGAGCCTGACTGCATTTGTTAGGTCTGGTCGCAACTCCTGGTTGATTTTACTAAGCTTTTGATGAAGTTTGGGATTGTTAAAAGTAATCTTACTGGAGCAATTTTTAAATTGTATATCGTATCCTGCCTTAAGCATTTCTAAGACACTTCATACCAAGGCTCTTTTGTCTCTAGTCCGTCTTTGTAAACCATTATTTTTAGCTGTCATGATTTAAAAATGTTACTGTAAAGACACTATCACACATTTTCTATATGATTTTTTTTTTCCCCTTAAGTGCTCAGAGGACTCACTTCAATTTGTAGCTAGAGTTTAATTAATTATTAGGCATATGTAACTGTCAATCAATAATTTAGATATTTTTGGCTCACTGTTTTTGGAATGGAGATTGGTTTATGAAGAGTGAACAAATATACCATTCCGTATGTTAGCCAAACCATCTAGCACAAAATCATTTGGGGCATAATTATGTAGTTGGCAAGAGTTTAAAAAAAAAAGTGATTTCTAGAGTTTTAATCCCAGTTGATGCTTTATATTGTAGTGATGGAAAGCTGACTAACTCATCAAGGACCAGTTCTTTTTTTTCACACCTTTGAATAAAATAACTTGTGTTCACCTTGCAAAAAATGCCTAACACTGACAAATACAAGAACCAAGAGACAGTCATGAAATTATCCTGAGACCATAATCACAAGAAAGGAATTGAAGCTGATCTGTTGTTATAAGTAGTTGAAAGGAGTCATGTAGGAGTTGCATCATCGTCCTTTTAATCTCTGTAGGAAGAGACTTGGGACAATTTGGGAAATGACTTTTCCTTCTTGATGGCAATGCGAATGTTTTTCTGAGGTTTTACAAGACTGCTACATCTGCAAATCTATTTTCCTATTCTTTTGGTGATAAAATTTCTTCTTTAGTCCTCTGGAAGCACAGAAAACATACATATAAGACTTCACAAAATATATTTAAAATATAAAGAAATTTTCTTTTTTTTAACTCCTGGAAAGGGAAAAAAAAATCTCATACAAGGTTAGTTGTAGGTTAGATAAAACTTCTGAAGTAGGAGCAAATGGACACACAATTTAAAAAGAAAAATAAATTGCTCTAAGCGTTTAACTGCTGGTTGCAAACAGTGTTTGTATGTACAGTTGAACATTACGCAGAAGTGGCACAAAAAACGTGGATGTACTATATATTGTAAAGCTGCAGCTGGGGCAAGGCTGATTTAATAACGTAAGGCATGTGGTGCTTGTGAGGCACAGCAGGAGACTTCAGCAGGTAGTTAGCCTAAAATGTAGTCCTTTTTCACTAAAATCAGTGAGAATATCAAACAGAACCTGAACCTTGTTTTGAAGTCTTCCTGCTTGCTGTTGTTCACAGGGTGTGGCCACACCTGCATGACTTATTGTTGTTCTGCATGTTGTAGAAAGACACAGGTAAAAATTTGCAATTGAAAATACAAAGAAATGTGGTTATTGAAGAGAAGACTTATTTATGAATAAGAAACACCTGCTCAGAATGGTTTGCTTTGTTAAGATTTGCTTCATTGTGCTAAATCATTGGCATGCAATATTTTAGTGTCTGGGGAGAGACCATCCTTAGTTTTAATTCTTTGCGTGGTTAAAGTGTTTCAGTTATCATTCAATTTAATTAAATGGCTTTTAAGATTTAATTTTAGTGAAGGAAAAAATGATCTAGCATTAAAATTATGATTGGATGTTTTCTTTATTTTTTTAGTTTTTTTTTTGTTGTTGTTGTTGCGTCAGATATTGGGGAAGAGCCTTTGAGATAACTTTGGTAGTAAAAAGTGCTTCTGGTAGTCTGCAAAATGTGTTATCTGTAATGCAAAGAAGAACTGTTGATATTGTTAATTAATAAGAGATTAATTAGTCTGGAACCTGCCATTTAATTTACCCCAGTAATGGCATTCAAGGGAAATCACAGATTACACTAGGCTGTCATACTGAAGAAGCCCCTTTTCTTCAATTTGTAGAAACTTACGGCTCTTCAGCCATAATCAGGGTTTTGTCTACTGTGAGGAGAAACCTGGGGAAAAAAGAACAGAGGAAGACTGAGAAGAGTAAACTCTATGTATAAAAGTATGCATTTCCTATATGAAAGTAAGCATATTATTACACTTAAACAAGAGGTAAAGAATTTATACCCAGTATGATGTGCTCAGCCAACCAAATACTTCAAGTCACTCACTTGCAATAAGGTCTGTATTTTCCAGAAATAGGTATATGCTTCTCTCTATGTATTGATTGAAGAATAGACGTCCTTAGTGGATCAGTCTGGATGTATTCTTTCCATTTTGAGGAGAGAATCATTTTTCTTTAGATTTTCCTGCAAGCATTTCCTTCTACTTGCATCCATCCCCATAGCACTTCAGTGCCTTCTTTTTTCATTTTTTAACTTGTCTGTGTAGTTCCTTATGTTGTTATTCTTGAAGCTGTCTTGACAGTGGGCATTATGAATACAAGTGTAGTCTGAAATTGCATCAGTTAAGGGATAGACCAGCAAACTTGCTCTGGCTCTGGATAGCAGTGAATTAATTTTATGCTGGAAGAGCAAATTGCCTACGTTATTATATACAAAAATTATATACGTAAAATTATTAAGACACATGTGAAATGGGTTCAGTTTTTAAATATAAGACACGAGAAGTCAAACTGTGCCTTGTTTGTTGTGTTATTCTCTTAGATTCAGTTGAACAAATTAATAACAACATACCCAAATTCACATACACGTACTAGCTCTACACGCCATCTAAACCTGAATCCAGTCTTCATCAAAAGTCACTGTGTAAGATACAGCAATACATGGTCTTAGGTCATTAACAAGCAATTTCAGAGTAACCTATATAAGGGCAGTAACCTTGCTTTAATCATTAAAATGTAGGCAAGAGTGCATAGCATGTTACAAGCCTTAATTAGAAGCACATTCTTGGGCAACTTTTTAGCAAATCACTTGTAGAAAGGGGTACTTAATTTGTCTGTCTGATACGTAAATTAACCTGTATCTGAAAAAAATCTAGTAAGGATGGTATTTGAAGCAGAGATGGAGAAAATTGAAGTGCTAGGAAGATTTTACAAGAGAAAACCAAACTTAATCTCTTGCTACTTCTCATCTTCCCTATAACCGCAACCTGTTACACCAGTTTATTAGCTTGAGGATGTAGTACAAACAGAGACTTAAGCAAAACATACAGTCCTAATAAAGTGTTTGGTGTTAACCAGGAAGAGAGAACAGCTCCTTGTCAATCCTCAAGTTAGCGTCTCAGCTCTTTTGGACCACAAAATATTCTTGGATAGGACCGTTAAAAGATAGGAACACAAAACGGTCTGTTATATTGCATTATTCAGAAAAATTAGTAAAAATGGGGATTCTTCGAATTCCAACAGCTGTCCTATAGAAGACAGCAAAAGGAGCAACTGACCAAGAACTCCTCATGTGTTTTTGAAACATGGGGATGTGAAGGCTTCATCTGGCCTCAGTTTCTCCAGATGACTTAAGCTGTGCAGATTGGTTGGAAACATTGAAATTCAGTGACCGGTCCATGAGTAGGAAATTAAAAGGGCTGTTTCCACTGCATGGTGTGCCTTGTTGCAGATGCTGTTCTTAAAAAATTGCCTCTTTGAATCTAAAAAATTTTAGAGATAGACATGCAAAATTAATTCAGAGTTCCCATTTCTGCATAACTGTGCCTTTTTTAAATGCCTATTTTTTATGATTATTTCTGATGCTAGAGTGTGCACAAGCCCCTGTCACACTCCATATCCTCTTCTAGCAGGTAGGTACTATCATATCACCAAAAAAAAAAAAAAATATTTTCCTTTTCTGTAAAACAGCTTCTGCACCAAGTAATGACAAGAAACAACGAAGGAACGCGGTGGGTGGTTTAATGAGGAAGAGCAAAAAATAGTAATATAAAGTGAAGCAAGATAAAATTGTGAGTGGAATAAAAAAGAGAGGGTGTGTGCTTGTTTTGAAATCAATTGCCAGTGTATTGCCTTTTATGATTTTATTTTTACACTAGCCCTTTGTGGACTGGCCACTAGAGGGGGAATGGATCCACGTTTTGCTCTTGTGCTGCAGTTGTAGGTCCAGTTTCTTTGCCTCTCTCCTCACATACGTACAAACTTTCTCAAATCATTCATCCTTTTACTTGTCAGTAGCTTAGCCTTATCTAGCAGCTATAGTCTTTCCTAACTTATGCTGGGGACTTTTCTAACCGAAGGCATAGTAGTGATTTATATCAAGCTATTTAATTTCTTGAGAGCTTGTTCTGTTACGTATACATTTGAGACGTTATTCCACTTTTATTTTTTCCTTTTTTTTTTTTTTTATTTACCCTCTGCACACTGAGCAGAGATTTTCAATGCAGTATCCAGAAAGATAGTTGTCCAGTTGTTGTGTATAATCTCCAAGGCATGGATGAACAGTTATCCTTATATCTTGTCTTTTGCTTTGTATTTGACAATTCAGAATTTCATCCATTAAAGCTTATACAATCTTCAGACTTTGGAAGTCCCTTTACACATCCTCATGTTTTTCATTACTTTTTGCAATATAAATAATCTGTCATTTGAAAAATGCCATACATTTCCTGATTGTAGCGAAGATGATTCAGCAGCCCTGTCCTTGGGACCACACTGTGCTCCATTTTTTTCACTGTGTTGAGTTAAAGGCCACTGTATTTTTGAGTTCCCAGCTAGTTTTTCTATGACCATGGAGTTTGTCTTATGTATGGGAAACAATATTTTTTAAAGGTATTCTGTCAAAAAGCTCTTTCAAAGTCGAAATGTAAAATTGCCTTTTTTGTACACCACTTTGTTAATATTATTATGGTGGTCCAAAAATTCAGGACTGCAGTTTTTTACAAAAGCATGATGTTGCTCCACAGATGGTTGTGGACCAGTCAATTTATGCCTGTTGTATGGTATTACAGCTCTTAATAAATCATGACATGAGCTGAGCAGTTACTGAGATAAGATTTACCAATCCTACATGATCACCTCTAATCAGCTCTAAACTGGAGGAAGTGCAGTGTATTTTAGTCATTCAGGTGTTGCTGCAACAGCTCATTTACTAAAGGTCTTCATTTTTCACTAGCTCTCCACTTAATTTTTACACTTTTTTTCTTGGGTTTTTTTTTGTTTGGTTTTTTTTTTTTATTTCTTGATAAACACCATTTGGATGTCTTGATATGTTGTTGTTTTTTTTTTAAACACCCTTGTGCTTTAAACACTTTTTTTTTTTTCCCCCAATTGATACATCTCTATTTCCTGGAAACAATAGATCTGAGATAGATTTTAGTGCTTGTTTCACATTTGATTTTCCAGGACTTACTCATCAAATCCTCATTAAAGGTTATCATTAACAGCCATAGCTTGACTCCTTTGCTAATGAAAAATGACAGATTTGGGCTAGATTATTCTACATCATGGGAAAACATAACCGGGGAAAAAAAAGAGAAAAGTTTTCAACTCCATTTTTTATGAAAGATACAGAGTGTAACTTCATAAAATTACTTAAGGGAACATTTAGGGAAGATCCTCATTCTACCCACTAGAATAACCTAATGTGATCCCTAACCGTTGCTGGAATCAGGGAAATACATACACAAACCCAATACAGTAGGGTTTACTTCAGGTTGGAAGTGTCATCCATCATAAAAACAACTATTGGTTTAGCATATATCACATAAAAAGCACGATATCTAAGGGTCCAGTTATGTACCTAACAGCAATAAAATAGTGAAGATTTTAAAAAATGTATAGTAAAAAGCTCATTATGACAGAGCAAAGATGGAGAGAGTAAGAAACTCGGGCTTCAGCTTCATGGGACTTCATGGGTTGCTGCTTTCCCCTGTGCAAAAACATGATTGTATATACTCATTTTGTAATCATTTATCACCATCGTGTTTTGTTATCTCTTGACAAGCTTCTCCTATGTTGGTTATCACCTAATTCTCTTTCTGAATAGTATGGTATGGGCACTCACTCCTTTTCAGTTTTCTCCTTTATTTTTTATTAGGTGGTTTTGATCAACCTCATCTAGCTAAAGATGTCTCTGCCCATGGTGGGGTGGTTGGACTGTGCGACCTTTGATGTTCCCTTCCAACCCAAAGCATTCTATGATTCTCTGTCTCATGTAATTCACCTTTTTACAGTTGGTGCTTGATACCCTCCACCTTCTGCAAGCTTAAGCATTGTCCCACTCAGTGTTTCTTGTTTTATGGGTCTTTTTTCTTCATACAGAGTATGTCAGATGCATTTCTTCTACTCTTTTATTGTCTCCATTATTTCTTTGCCTTTCAGGCCATAGGATTCACATTCAATTTATTAGACTACAGCAATTACATAATAAATTCATTAGATCCAGTTGTTGTTTGGGAATTTGATCTGACAGTAGCATTGGGTTCTGGGATGTTTGTAAAGGTAGTTGTGGTGCAAGGGGAAGGTTTCCGAAGATGGAGGCAGCCGCATATGCCAGTAAAGGACTACAGAATGTCCAATATGGGGTGACATTTACATGAAATTAAGGTAAACATTTGACATGTGGTAGCCTCTTTAGCATGGGGATTACAAACCTTTTAGCAGCCGCCACAAATTTCTGTTTGCTGTTGAAAAATTGCTTTGGGAAATAATCTGAATCAGGGAAGTAAATTTTCTGTCAAGATAAACTTCGCTACAGAGCCAAGTTAAAAAAAAAAGAGAGGGGAAAACTGTCCCTAGGTGGTTTATCTCATTATTATTAACATTCTTTATTATTTACTGGTCTCTCTTAGCAAACCAGACTGTCAGTAGAGGCACAGAACTAGTGACAGATTCAGGTTTACTCCCAGGAGCTCACTCTACCTCTAATCTTGCAAAGAGGGTTGATAACAGATGTGTTTGAAAGGGCTGGCAGTTGTTAAAAGAATCAAAACCTCTGGAATTCAATAGCTATGAACTGTTCTTGCAGTTTAGTTTGGGATTTTCAGGGTTTCTTTCTTCTCTTCCCCACCTATTTCCCCCCCCCCGCCCGCCCCCCCGCCCCCCCCCCCCCTCCCCCCCCCCCCCCCTACCGCCCCCGCGCG
>WTSP01004347.1:99199-109214 GCA_025331215.1 Actenoides lindsayi | reverse complement strand
GTCCGCTCGGAGGGGGTGCGGCGAAGGCGAGATGGGTTGCTGGGGGGGGCGGTAGCGGCGTGCGGCCTCCCCGCCAGCCGCACGGAAGGAACGCGGGGGCAGGCGCGGCGCCAGCTCCCGTCCCTGTGTGAAGGCGCAGGGCGCGGTCCGGCCCAGAGGGGCGCCATGACCCGAGCGGCGCTGCCACCAGCCCGGCGCAGGCCGCCCGTGGCCGTTCTGCGCAGCGTGGTTTTTGTGCTTGTTCTGGGGTTTGCAGTGTCAAATCGCAGCCTGGCGACAAACGCGACCGCGTTTCTGAGCCTCACTACACAGTTACAAGTGGTACCGGGGCGTATTTAGGAAAGCTTGGCGCGCTGCGGCCACAAGTACGCCTGTCTCGGTGAGGGTGGTTCCCTGGCTGGGGGCTCGTCTTCCTCCTCCCACCCCCTCTCCCCCCCCGCCCCCCCCCCCCCCCCCCCCCCCCCGCCCCCTTGATTTACTCTGCCTGTGAAGTTCTGGGAATGAAACATGAGAGAGTGGTTAAGAAAGGATAAATATTAGAGGGAAAGTGTATATTTTAAGACATATTCAGTAACCTGTTTTCATTTTGAATACACCAGCTATTAGGAGGATGTTTGCTCACACCTTGTTAACGCTGGAGTATAGAGTTGTGCTATGTCAGGGACATTTGGTATAGATAAGCTGCAACACCTTCACTGGATTAGCCCTTAAATCAATTTGATATATCTGTGTGGATTTCTTTATCTCTGATTTTACTGAAAATACAATTTTTAGTCCTCTCTCTCGTGTCGTGCTCTGTTTTGCTATGAGGAGAAAATCACATCTTAAAAAAGTCCAGAATAAAGTTTGTAATATATGAACAACTGGGCTTACTGTCTAACCATGTCAGTCAGAAAAATCTACTGCAATAAAAACGGTAATTCAGTGATGAAGTTGATTTTTATACTTACCTATTACCTTTGAAATCTTGGATTTAGTCTTTGTTAGCTCAGAAATGGAACCAAATTGGTCATGTTCCCATAGCACCCGTGTTGAAAGACATCTTTCTGGCGGTAGTTACTGTGTCTGATGAGGATGTGAAGAACATGAGAACAGCGAAATGGTTTAAAATAAAAAAATTCCTTAGGAGAAGAGTATGTGCTGTTTGCCATGCACAGGCGCACATAATGTTATCCTTTAGCCACTGTCATTTATCTCTAATTTCTTTAAGCAATGTACGTATTTAGATTTTCGGGAGGAGGAAAAATGGAAGAAAATGTGAAAGGATGGTGTTTATTTTAAACTGAATTTCTTCTCTTGAATGCAAATCTGGATACTTTGAACTCAAACGCCTTTCAGTGCAGCCTGTTTGACTGTCTCACCCAACTATCACACCAGCAAAGGCAAATACGAACAGTAATTGCTTTAAAGGCTGAATAATTGTGTCTGAAAGCCAACAAGTGACGTTATCTTTATAACAAAAACAATCGCCCTGTTCTCACGGAAATACAGATTTCATTGCAAATATGTTCAGTTTAAAGCAGACACACTGCAATAAAATTACAGTGCTCTGCAGCATTCATCTCAGATCTTCACAGCCACCCACCCAATTACAGGCTGTGTCTTGCCAGCAGAAGATTGTTGCTCGGTTTCTGTAATATTTTTGTAGCCTTGCTTTCCTCTACATAACTTCAGAGGTAGACTGCACTTACTCCTTTCCTTTCACCAGATTTTTCTTCTTGTATGGGAAGTCTTTCGCGTGACTCTATATGTGATTGATTTATTTATTATTTTTTACATAGAATATACTGTGAATAGTTGGTTCTAGTACCATAATAGCTCTGGTTTATGTCAGTAATTATATGAAAGGTTAATCTTTAAATCACCAGCATTTCCTAAATTCCTAATCAACTTCATGCTTGGAAAGGAACCCATATAAATGCTCAATTTGTTAATATTAGACTGGGTTGAGCAGGTCAAGGAAAAGTATAACCTTGGTGCATAATGATAAATTGAACACAGCAAAAATATCTCAGATCTGTTTGTCATAATAGCTGTGAATATGAAAGCTGAATATGAGGGAGAATGTGTGTGGATATAATTAGGAGGAGAAATGGCTGTACTGTAAGATCACCCATCTCTCTAGATGAGGGCTTCTTAAGGGATGGGGAGGGGGGGGAAGAGATATTTTGCGTAAAAAAAAAAAGTCTGATTTTCAAGAAAGTCTGTGGTGAACTGTGACTGAGCTAATAAGTCCTGCCAAAAAAATCACTGGAAGAGGCATGGTGCTGGAGTTCCGTGAACAGAATGCTGGCTGGGGGGGACATTGTGCTCCCAGGGAAGAGGGAGGTGGCAGAGGAAATGACAGGGTTGAGTGCGTGTGTGTTTGGGAAAGCATGTCCATCTGCAAATGAGAGTGTATGTGTGACAGAGTTGGAAAAACCAGGGAGAGAGAGAGAGAGGCTGTGTATTTTTCTGAGGTCTCTGCTGTTCTTGCCACAGTTTCAACATGGGAAGTGAAGTCACTGAAAAATCTCTTTTTCCATGTGTGCGCAGTGGTCCCCTTGCCTTGGCACCAGTTATCATCTTCCCTTTCATGCTGTTCCCTCACCCTTTCCTTTCCTCTTTCTTACACAGTGAGGCTATTTAGTGTTGTACCCTCCTTTCTAGAAGCTGTTTCATCCCTGCTTGCACAGTTTTTAAAACTGCTTTCTCCACCCACCTTCAGTCTTGGTTTTTCATTTGTACTAGTCCTTTTGATTTACCATTTTTAAAAAAAGAAAAGGCAAAGGAATCCTGTAACAACCAGATTTTGTTGTTGTTACTTCGGTCTTTTCTCTCATCTTTCATCTCCCTTTAATTTCTTTTATTATTATTACTGTTATTATTATTATAGCACTAGAAATAAGCTTCTAATTAGATACTCCTCCTTATTTGCCATCTGGAATACCATTGGAGAAGCTGGGGGAAAGGGGAGGAGTATTCAGTGTGTCCTTTTGCTGTTAATGCAGAATGAGACCCATACAGGAAACAAATTTAGTTCATCTCAAAAGCAAATATCTGAATCAAAGAAAATGAACTAAAAGGCTAGTTTCAAGTGCCCCTTAATGCCTTACCCATAAAAACATACAGAAAATATTAAAGCATACAAAAATATCCTTAGGTATCATTAGTGGTCTTTCTCTGGCACACATATGGAAGGCAGTTATGAACCGGGCATGGGAGTGCATCTTCAGACTGATACAGAGCATCTAGCAGTACTCAAACAGCATGGTAAAGGAGGGAATTTGCAGCTTTAACACAAAATTTCTTTGTATTTTATATATTCAGGCCAGAAACAGAATGTGGTACATTAGCATTGATTCTGTGGTTTCATATCAGTTTTTTGGTTTTTTTTAAAGTAGTACAGAAAGGAAGGAAAAAAGACAGAGAGGAAAATAAATCATCCCTTATATACATTCAAAGCATACACAGCAACAGTTCCTTCATCACTGGGTGCACTGTGAGTGTGTATTGATGTTAGCAGCAAGAGATTGCATATTAGAGATCTATAACACTGGTAGTGTTCATCACCCTCAAAGAAGGTAGTTCTTTTGCTTCCCTTTCACCCTGTCTTATATGTTAAAAGACACTTAAATATAAAGAAAATATTAATTACCTAATTATAAAAGGGAGATTAGTCCTATTAAATGGAACATTAAAAGGGGAATATTTAAAATATTTTCCTTCCTTTGATATTCCCCATGAATCTCCTGAAAAAACCCAAACCCGTCACAACTAACCCCAAAAGCATCTTTTGTTTTTCTTTGTTCCTTTTGATTTTGGAGCCATTTCATAAGCCAGAATAAGGGCATCAAAAGAGAGGTAAGAGCATATTTCTGGACAGTTGGTGAACATGAAATTTGGAAGAAAGAGTTAGGGAAAATTCATCCCTGCAGTTACTAGAAATGCAATACAAATAGAATAACTCTCATAAATACCAGTGCAAGCAGCCTGGAGCAGGATGAATAACTGGATTTTCAGTAGCCGAATTGAAATGAAATGCTTGCTCTTTTATTTATTTATTTATAATCCACATATTTTTCTCATAAACTTTTCAGGGCAGCCTGTGCAGTACCTTCATGCCATTTAGTAGCAGTGACACCCCTCTTCCACCACTACATGTTCTGAGGGTATTGAGATCTCGAGACATTCTCTGGAGATCATTAAGAGAAGATATTACCCTTAAGAAAGATTTCTTCATGAAGATTTTGAAATATATTGTTTAGTATGTTTAATAAATGCTGTGCTCTATAGGCAAGATCCATCCATCATCCTGCTAAAGGTGGCAAGTCATTGGTGGTCATCACCTCTCTTTGGGAGAAATGGCAACAGGAAATACCGAAATCAGCTCTCACTTAGGATGTCACTGCACCTTTAAAGAAAAATGTTCTGTGCAGTTTACTTGAGCTGTCAATGCAAGATACATGAAGCACAGAGGTGAATAAATTCCAAAGGCGGAATTGCTCACGTCTTTGCAAACGTAGCTTGAGGTTGCTAACACCAATAAACAGCAGGAATAATTCCGGAGGGGTGCAATCACTAGTGTGTTTCAAATACAACCCACAAATATGCTAAAAATACATCAAAATACAACCACGGGATGATTACTTGTCGATATCAATCTTGCATCAGATTTACAGGGGCAAAACCATGACTGCGCTAGTACGTTTCCTTATAGCAACAGGGGGTCACTATAGAAATAAAGCTAATTCATATATATTTTTTTATTTTTTTTTTACCATATGCAGACAATATTTTAACAATCTTGATTGGGTTTGGAAGCTTCTTGGCAACTAGCTGTAATTAGTCCTTCTGGCTGCAGTGCTGCGTGTTGATTTGAGGAACATCTAATGTGGTCCAAAGTTAAAGAGCCAATTTTTCACAGTTAAATTCCCTATTGATTTAAGAGGAGGGTTTAATGGGGAAAATACATATGGTTTGGCCCTGAGCATGGCATGACTTATATTCTCTTAAAATATGATCAGGCACCCGAAGAGACAAGGGGCTCTGTACCTACTCTCTGCCCTCATTGTTAGGTTTGTACACGGACAGACAGTCCCTCAGGTCACTTGGGAGTTTCAAAATGGATCAGGCCCTTGTGGGTTTGAGACACAAAACCAGAAATGTGCATATGTTTAAAGAGAGAAAAGCCTGGATTTAACAGTGCTAGTTTGTTTCAAAGCTGTGGGTGAATTTTCTGTGCTTTTAGTAACAGAACAGTTGATTTTCATTAATTTTTCTATGAAAAAGTCATCTCCCAATACAGAATCTCATTGCTTTCACAGATCACATTAGTCTCACTAAATAAAAATTCTGATTCAGGACATCGTCATATTAAATATTACATAGAATGAGATGTACCAAATAGAGGAAAATGAGTTCTGATTCCTTAAAAATAACATCAGTCAGAAAAAAAAATACAAAATTCACTCTTAAAATTCAAAATCAATGGTTAAAACCTGCTGTGCAGGAAAAAAAATGGTTTATTCTGTGCCCATTTTCTGCTCTGTAAGTCTGCTGTGGCCTTTTAAGAGTAGGTGGCATTTCAGTGATATAAAAAAATGAAAAAAACCCCCGTGTTAAAATTTGCTAGATTGCTGAATTTTTTCCTCGATTGGTGGTAACCTAAGGATAGAGAAATACGTACAAAGCATAGAAATGTTACCCAATTCATTATCTGTAACATTTCATTAGCATGTAATGCTGTAGGAAGAAAATTTCAAGATGCTCTGCCTGATGTTACAATACTACCTCATCTTCATTAGTATGAGAGGAGTTATTGAAAAGATCAATCAGTAGGTTGTTCACATACTGGAATGAAAAAATCCAAAATACAAGGAAAGGAAGCCTTTATTTAAGGGCAGTCAAATGAAACAGCTGCGTGATTCCACATTATTAAATCACAGCTTATATCCATCAGTTCCATTGATCAGTCATTAGTAAGGAGGGTTCGTACGTTTTCAGCCTCTGCAGAGATTTTAGAGTTGTTTTGTTAGTGAGGCTGGTGGTGCAAGTGAGGGACATGAGATAGGCTTTGCTAGCAGTTTACTATAGGACCCAGAAGTATCCTCTAATGACACTCTGTCACACTCTGACAGCATTACAACCAAGGTTTTACTCTTGAAAGACACACAGGTTTCAACACTGAGAACCGAACAGCTTTTGCTCTTCCTCACTCACCATGGCACAGTGCACAAAGCAAGCATTTATTTGCTCTTAGAATATCTCAAAACAAGCATAGATGTGGGGGATGATATTAAAAGCCCTTAAATTGAGATTATTTTGTCCTTTTTATTTCAAAGAATGGTGAGCACATCTTGGCAGTGTTTCAGTTGTACGGGCTTTCTTGTTTGCTGGGTTTTTTTTTAGTAAGACTTTGCAATATGATCACTTTTAATACAAAACACTTTTAGGGGTTAAGATGCAGTTTTTATGGTTCTTACAGCAACTGACAAGTGAGCTGCACTTAAAAATCCTCAGAAATCCTGTCCCAGGGACAGGGTCAAAACTTTAGCCTTTCTGAGGTGCACTGGCTCCTTGTACTGACAGCCATTTACAGGTAGCACATTGACAAAAATATATTTCCAGTGTCATGCTTCATACCTCCAGTAACATGATGTAAGTGAATGTGTACTAATTACAATGTGAAGCCATCTGGTTAATTTTAAGCTTTCTATTTTACTTGGCTTCTTTGCTCCTAGACTTTCATTTTAACACTCAGTATGAAGAGGAAAAGAGGTTAAACTGTTGCATTTTGTATACAGGGAACAGTTCATGTAATATACACCAGTCTGTAAAAACTGTAAATGCTATTTTTTTTTATTTTAAACAGTTTTCTTAGTTTACAAAAGATCAATAATTGGTACCTTTTTACACTCTCAGATTCCTGAATATTGACAGATCTTCAAAGGGAGTATTAGCATATGAAATCTTAAGATTGACTGTCCTGAAGGTTTTTAAGACACGATAAAGCTAAAATATCAAGTCTTTTAGACAGCCCCTCGTAACAATTTTGGGAGAGGAGCACGTCAGAAATCACCAGCAAAGCACAGCAAACACCCCCCGTGCCACTGTCTGCCTGCACACTGTTATTTGGTTGCACACTCTTTAAATCCCCAAGGAAAATCACACCTCGCATTCCCTCGCTGGCTGCTGGTGACAGGAACAAGATCCATACTCATTAATGATCACCAGGGCTCCCTCAATGTGGTTGGGTTTGTAATCAACGTAATACTCCTGGGCTGACATGGCAGCCATTTGATGCATGGTCTGTTTCTGCTTCTGCTTTCTGCGCTGTGTTACAAAGCACTGTCTTAGATGCCTTAAGCTGGCTGGAAAGCACTTCCAGGAGACGTACAACACTAAAACCACAATGAGGAAGGAAAAAATCAGTGCCATGGTCCCTGTCACCACCTTGTGAATCTGAACGGCGTTCTCTGAGTTCTCGCCAGGCATGGTGACGGTTACGGCGTATGTCGTCGGGTCCCCTTCGCTGTCCTGCACGTCGTACGTGGCGGTGGCAGAGCCGTAGCTGAACGTTTGGTCGCTGTTGTTCGTTACCGGGGAGAGGGTGTTGATGCTCGTGGGGTCCGCCGCGTCTTCACACAAGTGAAAAGCATACACCGCGTCCAAAACATCCTCGCCCTGCGCGTACTCAGGGGTGGCACAGAGCAGATTGCTGTCGTAGCGACCCTTGAAGTTGCTCAGCCAGGAGGCCAGGGCGCAAACGTTACGGCTGCAATCCCAGGCGTTTGCAGAAAGGCTGATGCTCGTGAGGGACTTCCAGGAGTCGAGGACTCGGGAGTCGATGTAGGTCAACCGGTTGGAGTCCAGCTGCAGGGATTTGAGGTGAGGTACACTTTCAAAAACGTGAGGTTCGATGTATTCGATTTCGTTGCCGGAGAGATCCATTTTTTCAAGTTGCCATATCCAGTCCAAAGTATTTACGACGATGGTAACTTTATTCCTTCGCAAGCAGAGAGAGTGCAGGGAGATGAGCCTGGGAAAGTGAGCTAAATTCACCTTCACCAAGTCATTGTGCTCGAGGTGCAGCTCAGTGAGTTTGAACAAGCCTGCAAAAGAGTTTCGAGCCAGGCTCTTTAACTGATTGTATCCTATGTCTAGAAACTTCAGGCTGCGACAGTCCTGAAAAATTCTCACTGGCACGAACTTGATGGCGTTCGACCGCATGTGCAAAGTTGTTAGTTTTCTCAGCCCGTGAAACAAGTCAGGCTCCAAAGACTGTAAGTTGTTGTATGATAAATCCACACTGCGCAAGTTTGGCATGGGTCGGAAAGTGGTGTTGGGCAGTTGGGTTATTTTGTTGGAACTCAGGGTGAGCTCTTTAACTCGCCGCAATTTTTGAAAGGCATTCCCCTCCACTGAGCAAATGTGATTGTGATCCAGATAGAGCCACGTGAGCTGCATTAACCCTGTGAACTGTCCATCATGCAGCTCTGAAAGGCTGTTGTACCGCAGAGACAAGCCCATCATGCCCGACAGGTTGCGAGGCATCTCTGTAAGATTCAGTGATTCACAGTACAAAAGCCTGCCCTCACACCGACATAGCTGTGGACACCCACTATTCACGGCTGGAAGCATTTTAGAAAAGATACCCAGCGTACACAATATCAACCCCGGGGGCTTCCTCAGCAGCCAGTTTAAACAGAGACCAATAAGAAGGAAATCCATTAGCAAGAATATTTCCAAATATGCTTGAGAATGTCCATTGAATCTTTTCAAATTCTACATCATATTTTATTTAAGGGAAAAAGAACAACAAAGCAAAGCCAGAAAAACAAAGCAAAACAGCAAACAGAACAAACACAGAGGCAAATATTTCACTTTACAGCATGCAGGAGCTGTGCAGCATTAAAGTTCACAGACATTCAAAGGTAAAATGATAGTGATTTTGTTCATGTTAAATGCTGCCGCAAAGGAAAAAAAAAAATCTTTCTTCATGAAAGAATTTAATTAAAAAGTGTCTTACCCACCCTTTTCCAGAGAGTGACAACCTCCATTCAGTTGCTTCCTTTGTGTTAGGACTAATTATATGCAGAGCTAAAAAAGACCCCTCTGTGCTACAAATTCAGTCCCTTTCAATTTTGTGCAAGGCTGGCAAGCTCACAATGTCTCACTTTGCTTCTGCTCAAAGAGCGAAAGGCTTGTCCAGCTAGCTTTTTAGCTGACTCCTAGGACCTGCAAGTTTCAGAACTATGTACATGAGCTTGATCTTCTCCTTCTCCCTCTGTCCTTTTCTCTGCAGTTAACACTGTGGCGTGAAAAAAACTCCAAACTCTTTACTAACGACTCCACAGGATTTGTCAATCTGTTTAATGTCCATCATTTGCAACGACCATTGACCGGCACAACCTTTACTCCATAGAAAGATTACCATTCATTCACTGACCGGCTAAGGGTAGCTTTATTTCCCATTCTTTGTTCGCTTTGCTTGTTAGGTGATGCTTAGAGCAGAGAGAGACAGCAAGAATCCCTTCCCTTCAGCTGAGCAGTATGTTGCTAGAGCATGCAGAGGCACCTAGTGTTCACTGAGTGTCGTAAGCTGCTCAGGATTGTACGCCTGCACTGTGCATCTCAGACATGGGCAGATTGAAAAGGGGTGGGCATAAAACCAACATTGGAGCGAACCGGGAAAGTAATAGATGCTCTTTGATGAAATGGAAAATACTTTAAGCCTATCTCGCCATTTCTCAAACGGGCACGCACACACAGCCGCACAAATCATCAAGAGCGAGGCAGTGCTAAGTAGGAAGCTTGAGAATTAGGATTTTTGTTATTTTATTTTATTTTTTTTTTAGCTTTCGTTTCAAGTCTGAATTTATAAACTATTAGCTGGGAGAGGGAGATCCTTTATTTCTTGGTTTGGGAAGGACTATGTAAACCAGAATCTCTGGATTGCTTTTTCTCTTTAATTCTGATGATGAAATTTGCCTTTTGGAGTCTTGGGGTGGGGGATGTGTGTGTGCGGGGGGCG
>WTSP01004347.1:65932-99099 GCA_025331215.1 Actenoides lindsayi | reverse complement strand
GGGGGGGGGGGGGGGGGGGGGGGGGGGAATGTGTTTTTCTTCTGACATTGTCTAAATAGAGCATGATTTGAAATTCTGTGCATTCTTTCTCATAGAAATGCAGCCAGAGCTCTGCAAATAGGAATGTCTGGTTTCATATAAGCTTTAATTACATTTGGTCCTTTTCCATCCTGCATATTCTGTGTGTGTTCAGCACATGCCTTTCTTAAAGGTTTGGGTTTTTTTGTTTTTTTTTGCAGGGTATGCTACGGCACACAAAAACTGTAATTCTTGCAGCATAAAGATTACTGTGCTTTTGGAATATATGTTATTCTGACCATGTTGGTAGCATGCAAAGAAGGGGTTTAGAACCCAGTTAGTTAATAAGTTCTGCAGATTGGGCTGGTTTTTGTTCTATGTACCAGAAAAGATCCATGCCTGATAATTTGCTTTCCTCATTATCTATGGGAAATGCATTGACAATGAGCTCTCTGTAGTTTTTACTGACTGAAAAATATATGCTACTTCTGTCAAGAAAATGCTGGCCATCTTTTCCTATTATGAAATAAGAGTCTAAAGCCTGCATGCCGGTGAATGCGATCAGAGCTGACAGCTCACAATTCTGCATGAATTGCCTCTGAAGAAGTTTCACATGGAAATACAACTATCGCAGAAGACGGTGCTAATTTTAAGTCAGCATTGGTTGTGAGATGCTGGAGGCAGGACAAAATGGTTCCATTTGCTTTCTTTTACAATATTTTTTTTTTTAATTTTTTTTTTTTTTTAATCTTCTTTTTGAAGTATCTGTTGCAGAGCTGCAAAATCCTAGAGCTGTTCGTTGTCTTTGAGTGTAGCTGGCTGCTGTGAGTGTGTGCTGGTAGAGATCAAGGAATGCAGTAATTTGATGCAGTAAAAGTTGTTTTACAGAAGTCCTGGAAAACTTAAGCTCTTGTGCATAGAAATGTGTGAAGGAGATTAATTGCAAATGTATTTGCCAAAAAAAGACTTAAATAAATTGCAACCATAAACCACTTTGACTGTGGTTTCGGAACCTGGGAATCAATGTGCTTTATGCTCCCAATTCAGTTTAGCTACATTTTTCTACTACTCACATCCCTTGCTTTAGTGGTCTCACAGCAATAATGTGATGCTTTAATAGTGTATGAACCTCTCATATGTTTTAGCTTTTGGGCAGGAAAGCTGAATGTGGTTTTCCTCTCTCCAGATCATGCTATTTTATTCAAAGCAGGCTGTTTATGCAAGTGTCCACTGGTTGCAGTACACCTTAATTCTGTTTCTCAGTACACAAAAGCAGGAGGGAAAGCAATGACAGTACCAAGAGAAAGAGCGTTGAAACAGAAGAGACTAAATAAAACTTGTCCAAGAATATATTCCAGATTGCATTTCTGAATATTTTCATGCAATTAGTAGGAAAAAAATTATATAAAAAGATTATTTGAACTTTACAGATACTGAAAAAGCTTCAAAGCAATAAGGTTACATCCCTTAAAAGACTGCAACCCTACAAGTCTTTATGGGGGAGGTCTTAATGCCTTCTCCCATTTAAAAATCTGGGGAGAGATCTACAACTGTAGCCCTTAAAATTCCATCTGTATCTTCAAGGAAAGCTGACATTTTCTGCAAATCAGATGATGATCACTTAGTTACCATCTAAATGCTATGTATAAGGTGAAGAATTCCTCTAGTAGAGTCGTAACTCCCCGATACATCACTGTGAAGAGCTGAATACTTTTTTTCACTTCTTTGTCTTGCTGTGCCCTGCGATACAGCTTGAATCCTAACGAATCAGCCTATCCCTACACTGGCATATAATCTATTATCATTTGGTTTCCAGAGGTAGAAATTAGAGCAGACAGTTGCAAACCTATATAGCATCAGCTGGAAGACTGACAACTAGAGTTAGGGACCCAGAATTAATGGCCCTAAGCACTCTATCTTGCAGCTCTGTCAGAGCTGTATTGCACGTGAGACTCTGCTCTCATTTGCCCAAAATTTGTTTGTAAAAAAGAATCCAGGTAGTCTTAAAATAAGAGACCTTAATGTCTGTTTGAAGCTGTGATGATGAGGCAGTGTAGTGACCACATTCCAGAACTGTGGCACGTAGATCTGAAAAGACAAACTTGGGTGAATGTATGTCTCAGTCCTGATACATCTTTTGTAAATTTGGTTTCCTTCTCTATTTTTGAAAAGTACTTTCTTTGCAATAAAACTAGGAATCCACTTTGAACATGATTGTAACGCAAAGGGCTTAATTTCCACTGTCTGAGCTGTTATCACAGCCAAACTGTTAAGTTTACACATTTTCTGAAGTTTCAAAGCCTCTGGCAAATCTCTATAAATTAGCGGATTTAAATTAGCTTTATTAAATGTGCTATTATAAAACATTTTAAGAAGTGCAAACTAAGTTTATATGTGTTTCAGAAAGATTGATCAAATCAATGTAAAGTAGGTTACAGAAGAGCAACATAAGTAAAGTTATAGAAAGTTTAGCTGGGAAGAGATTTCCTGGGAGTCAGGATGAATGCAGTTCACTGGCAGCAACCTGCAGTGATTGTAAAAAGAGTTCAGGTTGAAAAAGGAACACATTTTTCAATGTATTTACTCTACACATTTTTCATATTGTGCTCAGATTAATGTCACATATCATTTAACTAGTCTCAGAATCATTTCATTCCTACTATTTCCTTGTACTGAGTGGCATTAGTGTTTGTGCCTAGATATTTAACCTGCCTGACTTTACAATCCAATACAGATGGGATTGAGACAGAGTGAATCAGACCAGAATCTGGCCACTAATGTCTATCTATGCATATATACATCTTTTAATAGATTAACCAGCAAAATCTAGAAAGACAAAATAGTGTATTAAATGCTGAGTCTATTTCTTCCTTCTGGTATTTTCTGAGTGTTTTTTATCAGTATAATAAAAAGTGGGACTTTTAGTGATGATTTTAATTTCCTTTCATGAATGGACAGACTCAAACCTTGATCAATGGTAGTCTTTAATTTTCAAGTGCACTGAACCATGGCATTTTGTATAAAGGAAACATTTAAAAACAGAAAAGGGCAGAAAAAGAGGTGACTTCAATAAAGCAAATCAAATCCGTTATTTCTCTAGTATTTATATCTTGGTCCTCCCTGGCATTTGGCCATCTGTCCCTTTTTACAGAATTCAGGTTTTCAGCTGATAAGAAGTCCATCACCTATATAATGTGTCTTTTTTAGTAAATACAAAAATGTGCTGTATTACCCAGACTTTTGACCAAAATACTGATGGTGATTCAAGATGTCAAAGGAATAATGATAACAAACCATTAAACTATTGCAGTGCAGAACAGACACAATAGATTTGTCACTGCCTTTAAATAATATATATTCTTTTGGTTTTGATGATGTGATAAACCCTTTTCTCTCTCATTACAATAACTTCATTCTCATCACAAGCCACATTCAGAAGCAGGTAGTCATGTACAGCTCTATAAAGACCTATGTGCAGAATGTTCAAAGCAGCATGGAAATGTCAATTTTTAGGAAAATATCAGCAGTAAGATGAAGAGTCTTTCTTCTCCATTCATTACTGATAGACTACTTGAATGAGCTAAAGAGTTACTGACTCTTTTAAGTAGTTGTGAAGTGACCTATGATTATCTGGATGTGCCGTCAAAGCTCTAAAGAGTGTTATTGGTTGTAAATGTCCCGGTATAATGGAAAAATGGCAACAAGTAAAACCTTTCCTTTTGTAATCAATCAACACATTGCATCATGTGGCATCCTAGTTAAGTAAAGACTGGTGTATTACAGTTACTGGGTTTTTGGAACTCCTGGTTTATAGGGAAAGTAGAAATTTAAACCTTGGTTTTCAATTAACTCTTGCTAATATATATCTCTACAAATATCTGGGGAAGTCTTGGAGGAAGTATGTGTAGAATGCAATGATGAACAATTGTAAAGATTTTACTTAGCTATATTTATTGGGCAATCAGTTAGTTCTACCTTCAGAAATGCTAAGCTAGACACTCCAGAAAGGTTTGTCTTCACAAACATTTCTGCAGGTGCCAGTGAATGAACAGTAGTTGTTTTCCAATTATCTTAAGAGCAAAGAAGGCCAGAGCTTATCCAGACACTTGCATACATCTACTTGACCCTCTTGTACTGTTGGCAGTTCATCTGTAAGGATTATTCTTTAATAAACCAGAATGCTAAATGATCTTTTATTTGTTTTAAGTCTTCTTTTTACTGAAAGGTTTCTGTTCTTATATGGATGTAGCTAATCCATGGTGGCTGTTGATGTTCGTGTTGGTTGGTTGGTTGATTGGTTGGCTTATCTTGGTGTATTCACTCAGATTCATCAAGCCTATGAGAGGTTGAATGATGGTGCAACTAGGAATACACCACAGAGTGACAGAACAGCAGAGTTGGTTAGGACTGTTTTTCACATTTTTCATCTTCCCTGTAGCCAAATCAGTTATGGCCCTAAACTCTTCATGTGTCCATGACTTACTGGCTTTTTGGGTCCTTCTCCAGAATAACTTGTGTTGTTCAGAAAGCTGGCAGGTCCCACAATGATGCCAACAAATTCCTGCTATAGGGAAGATATTTATGTTATGTTGGGATATCGTTCTTGATACTAACACTTCATTCTTTCTGTTAGTGATGTGACATCTGTAGTAGTAAATAATTCAGACTTGAACGGTGCAGGAGGTAGAGAGAATTGAGAGGAGTTTATGAAATCAATCATTAAAAGCTAGGATGAACAATTAAAAGCCGCTCCTGGCAGTCTCCTGGAAAATCTTTTTACAAATGGATGAACTGCTCTTGGAAAATTTTCCCAGAGCAGAAAGTCTGTTCTCAGTATTAAACAATCAATTGTTCTTAATCCGTTTCTTTTGCTCCTTTCCAAATGTATTTTAAAGCACAATCAGAAAAGATAACAAACCTTATGCTGGCCTTTGTAGATACATTCTTGCACGAAATATAGGTTGGTGCTAAAGTCAGTACTAAACTAGTATTTTGAACTCAAATAAAGACTTTCATTGAATTATTTTCCATCAAAGAGCGTATCCATTTGAATTGACTCCAAAGGGAGTTTTACAGGGAGACTCTACTTTTGGATATTACCTGGAAATAATATAATTCAAAATGTTCTAAGACCTAACTCCTGGATTTATGGAAGACCTGAACAATATGAGCTAGATTTTGTAGTCATGGAAATAGATGTTGGACTGAAGCAGAGCGCCTATAGCAAACAGGCAATCGGATCTTTGACAGACTGTATTATTCTCAGTTATGTGTGCTTCTTGGTATATTCTGGCAGATGGAGAAGGCAGGATTTTTATGTTTCCATCCTTCTGCTCTGATGATATCCATAATCCGAAGGGAAAACGCAGGATAAAATTTGTTGAAATGCTGGTTGTATCTGTGTTGCATCTTATTGGGAGATTAGAGGGAATCTGTATCATTAGCTCATACATAGAAGTAATACCCCAGAAACCAGGCTGAAGATTCACGTTTCAGATAGAAGTCATTGTGATTTTTACAAACTTAAAGAAGATGGTTTGTTGACTACCTGAAATATTTATGGCTTCATTACGTATTATTTGCAACTGATGTAATGTCTAAGAGCAATAATCACAGGTCAGGAGTCTCAGAAAGACATATTTAGAGGCATACAAGATAGTCATGTCTTCTAAAAAAAAGACAATGACCTGACCTTTTTTTTAAAAGCAACTTAAAAATACTGAGGCAATACTGAACTGTTTCATATGGTGGGGGTGGTTGGTGTGTGGGGTATGTGTAATCTTATAAACCCAGCTTTGCTCAACAGCTAATTTAATTCTGTGAGATCCAATGGCAGTATTTGAAATGTGCCTTCTGGACTCTTATTGGGGCTTATTTTAATGTATTTGTGTGTCTTATAAGGAAGAAACATACAATACAATCTAAACTTTGTCTCTCCTTTACTCTCAATAAATGTATAGAAAGATATAGTGAATTTTAATAACATAGCCAAAGATTCTGGATTTACCTGGATACACATAGAAAGCATATGAGAACCACAATCTCAACATACATACCATAATATGATTGTAAATTACCCTCACATCATACATGTTTTTAAAGGTGAAACAGCAGATTTAGGGGACAAATAGAAACAAACCTGTAAGGTTCACTTCAGATATATTTCGTCTCCTACTGCTGTAGTTTTGAATCTTTAATATTCATGTAAAATGAATAGATTATTGTTTCTTAAGACTTGATTTATATTTTCAATGAGTGGAGAGATGCATAATCAACTCAGACAGGAAAAGATCATCCTGTTTTTGCAAGACATAGGACATTTTACTCAGTGTTTTGAATTCTAGAGACCATTTTTAAAGAACACTTGTTGTACTTCTGCTCTTTTTTTGTAGTGCAAATTAATTATAATTTGACAAGAGAGTGCTTGATTTTCTTCTTCAGATTTGGTGTAGAGCCAAGCTTTATTAGTTTGAGACTCTAAATCAAAATCAAAGGTCAGTATCACTGAAATGCCTGTGGCTTAAGATATATTGTAATTCTTTCCTCATTATTCAGAGATTTTTGTCTATGAAAAGGTGTTTACGTATTTAAGCGGATATTGTATGTTGCATGAGTGGTGGTGGAAGAACAACCATTTTTCATTATTACATTGGTAGTGGTCCTAACAGCCATCCTAAAGATGTAGGAAAGCATTGGTGTGGAACTCCTGAACTATGCACCTCTTTGGTGTGGTCTATAAACACTGGCTGAGGGGTCATGTCCCACTGCACGTTGTATCCAGTGATTCTCCCTCTTCACCCATCTCTGTGGATGATGGGCAGAGAACCTGCTCTCAAATCTTCCTCAGCATCATCCTTCATCTCCCAGAGTCTGTGCTGGCATCACCACATATGTTGATGAGTGAGGGCCCATTTGGGGAATTAACAGGTAGGGGACAAAAGGTGATGAAACAAGCTACGATAGTGATTGTCAGATAGGCCAACAGAGATCAGGAGAGGAGTGAGAATGGCAAATGGGCATTGTTTCTGTACTTAAAAACCCCCTGAAACTCGCAGTGATTGAGCAGAGAGGCATTAAAAATACCTAGCTTTAAAAAAAATTAATAAATTCTGGAAGCAGTACTATGTGTCCTTATCCTCACTTTGCTTCTTCTAATTATATATCATTTTTTTGCTTGTTTTATGCCCTTGTTCTTCCTACAACTATGGTTGTTGGATTTTTTCTGTTTCCAGGTCTTAATTTCAGGGATTGTCTCTTCCTATGTCCCTGCATTATACCCAGCATGGACTATCTTTAGCGATGTCCTAATGAATATGATAATAATCAACACAGCTTGGGTGTTCAAGGCAAGAACTGTTGAACTAGAATTAGTGAATTACAATGTGCCTAGATATATAATCCGTGCGACTTCAACCTGTTTCATAGATTCCAAATCTAGGCACATTGTAATGAGCTTGGACCATGCACTGACATTAGGTCAGCAGAAGTCACTTCTAGGAGTTTTCATGGCCACGAGGGCCATGTAGGCAGTGAGAATTAGGAGACGTTGAAAACATTGTGGGAAGAAGCTTCCCCAGTGCCAGAGGGATTAAGTTGGGAGGTATTTGTTCTTCGCCTTGTTGCCCAAAGAAAATTAAATTGACAGCAGCTATAAAAGCATTTACAACAAAACAAAACAAAATAAAAAAATAACCAAACAAACAAAAAAAAACACTAAAAACACCTGCCCACCCTAAAAACCTTTGATACATGCTGCTTTTTCTTGGTCCTTGGTCTGACAGACCATGGAGCCTGTTGGATGTATTGGCAGCACTGCAAAGTAATGCTGACCATGGGATGTTTCCCTGAAACACATTCAGCTCTTGAGTCTTTTTAGATGTGTTCTCTGACTTTCTGGATTTGCTGGCACCATTCTATCCATTAAATACTGATTAGATTTAAGAAATCTAAGAGACCAAATAATTCTATCATCTGTTCCCAACTTGTCCTAATAATATTGCCAGTAATATTCCAATATATCAATTCTAGGATAGTCCATACCTAACCTGATGCATGAAAAACAGGGACAGTATGCTTTTTTGTTTCAGAAGCAGAAGAAAACCAGTTTATTTATTGATTGGAATTTGCTATATTGTCTAGAGATGAGGGTAAAAAGTGAATTAGCTACTTCCAAGGACTGTTAGAGAAATACATCATTTTTCATAATGTTTGATTAATTGCTTACAGTACTTGTTTTACTTTAAACTTCAATTAAAGATTGCCCTCTAGTCAAAAGAAAAATGTGATAAAAATGTGACTTGAAACTAGGCAGAAAATTTTCTAAAGCCCTTTGGGATTAATTCCAGTAATTATTCAATCTGACGTTTTCCAGAGAAATAACCCTTTATGTATGAACTCTATTAATCATAATAACATAGTTCACATGTCACATTCTTCTGTCCAGTCACTTCATTCTCTACGGTTAGTAAAAGACTAATACACATCTTCACTAAATATGATAAAATATTAAAATGCTTTCAACAATTCCCAGTGCATGTGTGTAGTTTCTAACTAGGTTTTGGTCCCATGAGGTGGCACATGTGATATTCATGTCTACACACACACTGAATTTCCAGGCTGTAGCTGTCACAAACATGTTTCCTGGTAATTTTGTGTAATTTCATTCACAGCACTTTAAAGACATCATTCTTGCTTTATTTTCTCATCTGAACTGCCCTGGAGATGTCTGCTTTGTCTGCCTGTCCATTTGTAAACATTTATGTTATTAATTTGCTCGTGTAAATAATTGATCTTTTGCAAGACACCTACGTAGGCAAGAAAAATTCTACTCTAGATCACAGCATAAGAGCGAGTACTTTTTTTTCTTGCATATGAACTTATTACACATTATTGGAACTGCACAGTGAATATTGAGTAACTGTCTTTGATGTTAAGCAGCTCTAAGAAGATTTCTATTAAGTTTGTCAGTGTTTCATCAACTGAAGATATTTAGTAATAGTATCTTGTGTTAAAAAGCAGTGCTTTAAAAATGCAGTGTTTATTAGATGGTCATATTTGAAGAATTTACCATTCTCTCCTCTTCATATTCTGACAGTGTTTTGTTCTTTTGAACCTAGAAGGTGGAATTGTGTTCTGATGAGAAGTGATAAATATACTTCCTTGTTCAATGTGGATAAAAGTTGTAGGCAAATGAAGTTGTTCTTTAACACAGCCTCCTCTTGCATCTTCTGGCTTCTCAAAAGATGAGAGTGAAGAAGAATTTCTTGTCTTTGGAGATTTCCTTTGTATTTATTTTTTTATTTTATTTTATTTTTGTTAGTTGTGGAGCAATAGATAATGTACCTAGACTGTTACTGTGACTAATGCTTTCAGTTCAGGATTTTTGCATGTCAGTTGTCATTCTTTGCACACTCCAGTAGATGGCAACTCCAGTCTTCTTGACATTTAATCTCCATTCAAACTAGAAATCTTTGCTGTGCCACCACCCGCCCCCCCATCATCTCATCTGTATAAATGGCTACAAGTTTCACAGAAACGTGATTCAATTTTACTTTTATTGAAATTGCCACATAGTATCTGATTTGAACTCAAATGGTACCAAAAAGGAAAAAAAAAAGAGGGCTGTAAGCGCCAGTTCTCCTGGATCATAAAGCACACACAGATCTCCCCATAACTTTTAAAAATATTTTAGGAGTTTTCATAAAAAGGATTAGCACACAAAACTCCTTTTTATGTGAAATAAAGGAACGGGTTGGCTGCAAATACAGCATGCTGGCTTTAAGTTTGCTGATTTGACTGTAAAGCACATAGTCCATACGTCCCCATCGTTAATGTTTTCAGTATTTATTTTTGCTATGCACAGTAAATACTTGATCAGACTTTTAAAAAGTTGCAGATGATGGGTTTTTTTGACTTTGGTAATGAAGTGCCTTGATGCGGCTTGCCTTGAGTGACGGCAAGAGGACCAGAGGTTTACTGAATTGTATTAGACATGAGAATATTCTCAGATTCCCCCTTCTGCTCAAAGTGCTGCTATGTTCATTCTTTGTACTTTTATTCCGTCCCATCAATTGTATTGCCAAAGCATCAGTACGGAGGATTCTATTTCTCTGTTTTCCTCCACCGACTTTCACAACTTAAATACTTGCCTGTAGGATTTGAAGACACAAAACAAAGCATTTCTCTGTGAATGAATGCCAGACTTCAACAACAGGCACAAAAGATTGTGCTTGCTCTGCCTGGGATGGAGACTAATGATCATAACAGTCACACAAAGGATCCTTTCTCTACCTCTCTGTATCAAGATTGTAGTTTAATTTTCAAATCACTTCCACTGCATCTAGCAAGGTTTTATTTTGCAGTTGATGGTTAAAAAAAGGGGCACAATGAGGGGCGGTTAAATTTTTTTTTTTTTTTTTTTTTTTTTTTTTTAAAGAAATACGTAACATTTCAGAATAATACTTATCGGATTTTGTTGTTGTTTACGAATTTCATCCATAGAGAGTTTTCAGTAGTTGCATAAGAAACTTTCTGCCACTGCCACAATCTGGTGCATCAGTGATGCTATTTGATACTAGATCTTATGGTCACAGACAGATGGAAACATTTATTGTTTAAAACAAATTGCAAAAAGTTCTAAAGCTTAGCAAAGCTTAAGGCCATCTTTAGATGTTCACACTTTTATGGATTTAGTAAAAGCCTTGATTATTAACCCAGACTTGATTAGTCTATGGATATTTTTACTTCACAGAAACAGTATTAAAATAAATTATGCTCATATAGGACAAGCAGAATATTGGTCCATTTAAGCCTGACTGATTTTTATGTAACAAATTACTGAGGAAGGTAATTAAATCTCTTTTGGATGTCTGTTTCATCTCTGGAAAGAAGCCCAAGAACCTCCGAAAACTGGCTTTTGGGTTATATACAGGTCCTGGGTCTAGTGCAGCTAAGTGGCTTGTTTCTCATTATCGCATTTAGTGCTACAGAAACTACTCCACCAGAGTCTTTATTAAAACTTGCTTAAGGCTACCATTTTCCCTTGGGTCAATAATGACTTTAGAGGAATGGATGTAGAAGCTAGATTTGTTCCAGCTGGAATGAATTATGTCTCATTGGGGCCCCCAGGCTAGTATTTCAAACTTGCCACCAGGCACTTCATCAAAAATTCTATTCCAGTATTGAAAAGACCTTGTGCTCCTATTAGTAAAGGCAGAGCATACATTTGAAGATCTTCCCACACACCCTAACTATAGTACTATATATTTTTCCCTGCTAAAAAACCATTGAACTGGCACACGCATCAGTGAAGATGTGGTTTAGAAATGTATCCTGAAGATCTCATGGACTGGGGAGATGCTTGCCAATTATTTCTGATTAAAATATGGAACACAAAGCATCAAGCTAACTTCTGTGGTGCTCCTACTGGTAAAAGCCATTAAAATTGTACAGCTCATTTTCCTTATGTGAGAACAGTATTTATGAGAGGGGTAGTGCAGAAATAACAATTCCTCCTGAGGTCCTTCCTCATAAGTAATCCAGACAAGTATTATTGCATATCATAGAATCATAAAATCATGGAATGATTTGAGTTGGAAGGGACCTTTAAAGGTCACCTAGTCCAAGCCCCTTGCACTGAGCAGGTATGTCTTCAACTAGATCAGGTTGCTCAGAGACCCATCCAGCCTGACCTTGAACATTTCCAAGGATGGGGCATCTACCACCTCTCTGGGCAACCTGGGCCAGTGTCTCACAACCCTGTCTTGGTTTTGGCTTTCTTCGCACCTGTATAGACAGCTATCTCAGCTATTAAGTAATAATAATTATTATTATTAATGATTGTTTGTTATTTGTTAGCTATTAATGCACAGTGCAATTGTGCACCACCCACCGACTGATGTTCAGCCTGTCCCTGAGCAGCTATCACCACCCCCTGTCCAACTCCCTCCTATTGGTCATGATGTCATGTGGTATGGAATATCCCTTTGGCCAGTTTGGGCCAGCTCCTTCTGGTTGTGTCACCTCCCAGCTTCTTGTGCACCTCCAGCCTTATAGCTGGCAGGTCATGGGAAGCTGCATAGTCTTTGATCTAGTGTAATCACTACTTAGCAACAATTAAAACATTATTAGTAATGTTATGCTCCTACTAATTCCAAAACACAGCTCTATACCAGGACCAGGAAGAAAATTAACTCTATCCCAGCTGAAACCAGGGCATGCCTTCATCATAAAAATTTCTTCCTTACAATTTATATCCTACTTATATGAGAAGGTATTTTTTAATTATGTGGTTCCTCGGTAAGTCAAAACAACTGGCATTTTTTTCTAGTCTGGAAAATCTGCTGATGTTGATGGTGAGATACGGTATTGACTTAGAAAAGACTTTGGCTTTATGATTCTGAAAACAAATTGGTAGCTTTCCCACTACTGGTCTGGTTTTTGAAAACGATGGTGTGAAGTTTATAAAATGTAGTAATATATAAACATTTCTTCTCTTTCAGTGTTTTTACTGTGCCCACTGAACAACAGTGTCTGTTGAAATGCAGAGGTGTTTGATATTAAAAAGAGATTGCTAGTGGATAATAGGCAGACAGGTGTTTGGCTTTTCTTTGTGCTTGTCAAGGACAATGTCTTCCAGCACGTTACTTGGATAGCTCACAAACACATTCACATTCTCATCTTATTTTTTTTCTTGCTGACTGGATTTTCCCTGAGTACTATGTTCAGACGTTTCAAATGGAACATTACCTAAGAGGTGCTATTAAATTCTGAATCAAACAGTGAATGTTACAATGGATATTTCACTTCAACTGTGTCTATAGCAGATATTAAAGATAAATAATTATTTTTATATATACAGTGAAATTTTCCCTATAACTATTTTCATGGTTTATTTCTAGCCTGATAACTGCAGGAATTGAAAAAAATTCTTCTCCTTTTGCTATATACCATACATCACACTTCTTAGTTTTCATTCCTTTGGAGATTTTCCAGAATTTTCTCTACAAAATGGAATAGTCTGGTTTAGCAACTATAGCAGACTGTAAAAATATTTGCTTTCTTGCCATGTGCTTATTCTGTATTGGAATTTTAGAGAATACCATTTTGGACAACATTATGGTAAGGCTAATTGAGGAAATGCTTGCTGTGTATAGGAAAGTTTTTTCCTGAAGTTTGTAAGGCTGAAAGAACATTTCATATAGTAGAAAGAAAAACCCCACCTTCATATGAAATTTGTAATCCAGTCTCCTTAATCAAAATACCAAGAAACAGGAAAAAATATGTGTAGATGCAATATATATTTAATCATAGACTCATTTAAGTTGGAAAAGACCTTTAAGATCATCAAGTCCAAACATAAACCCAGCACTGCCAAGTCCACCACTCAACCATGTCCTTATGATCCATTTCTCTTACATTGCATTTAATCCCTAAGGAAAAAAAATGCAGTTTTGGTCAAGTTATGAGGCATCACCTTCTGCATGAACTTGCTGCATTTCATTTCCCCTTCCAAAAGTAGTGAATGGATCTGAATTAGGTGCTTATTTTATTTTTATCTTTGAAAAATATTTTTAATTACAGTTAATATAAGTTAGACTTCAGTGTTGAGTTTTTAGAATATGGAGAATAGACAGAAGTTAAGAACACATGTTCTGGTCTTCTAAACATCCTCTGTTTCTGAAGTAGATTCTCACTAAAATAATGGGATGTAGATGTCTGAAGCACCTTTAAAGTTTTGAGTCTCAGCCCAAAAATATTTTGGAGCCTCCTTATAATCTTTTACGTGAAAGTTTTCATCTAACCCAGTCTTTGTGCAGAAATATAAACCAGTATGAGTAAGAGTTAAAAAGTCCCTCTGCTCTGTTCAATGTCATTCTTTCTATTGGTTGTAGCTGGGAAAGTCATTGCCACATAAACCTTCTAGTTCATTGAAGTGCAGTGGATTTAAAAGATCACCTTGATCTAAGGCAGTTTTAGTTTTGTGATTCCTGACACATCAGCTCATCCTGTAAATGCCAGAACTGAAGGCTTCTCAAGGAAATCTATTCCAGTGCTTCACTGTTCAGATTCTGAGGGTTTAACAAGCCCAGTGCATCCAAGTTTTTACTATTGATGGAGCTTTTTGCTGATCTTTTGTAACTGCTTTTGATCTTCTTTGGATCCATTCTAAATGGTGCATATTTTCTTCATACATGGCGGCAAAAAAATCCTATGGTATTTGAGCTGAGACCTTGCTAGTTCAGGGAGCAGCAACTCCCTGGTTGCAGTTGGGTTTTTCTGCCTGAGAATGGTTCTTGCCTTTTCCACAGCTTGGTGACACTGATGACTCATGTTCAGTCTGTAATGCGCAAAAGCCCCTGGCTTCTTTTCTGCAGATTTTCTACAGAGCTACTACTCCTTCTGTGTTTTATAGCTGGTTATTCCTGACTGAGTGAACATCTTGCATACCACCCTATTGGACAGCATCTCTTCTTTATCTTTTTTTCTTTTTAAGGACATAAGTGCAATTTGTCAGAATCGTTTTGAATTTTTATTCTGCCCTCCAGAGTATTTTCAGTGCTTCCCAGCTTGGTGTCACCTCCAAATTTAATAGGCATATTCCGTGTTCTATCACCTAGGACATTAATGACAATATGAAACATTGATGAACCCAGAAAAAACCTTTCTGTGTCATTTCTAAGTGAGTCAAAGAATTGCTTTTAAGTAGCAAGCTCATTATATGGCATGGATAATTACATTATATTGACAAAACTGTGTAAAAGAAGGAAGTATCCACATCTAACAGTGATGATGGAAGAACTCACCTATACGAAGATTTCCTTTTTTCTTCTCAGTTCTTGCCTGAGCTGAAGTTATCTGACTTTGCTTCATTAATATCTAAGGCTCACAGGCAGGACACAGGACGAAAAAACTAGACTTTTGTCCTTCACACTCTAGGGCTGAACTAGGTATGTAGAGTCCTATAATGAGAAAGAAAGAGTGTTTAGGTAACATTCGTAAGTAATGTTTAGTTAACATTCATAAGGAACATAAACATTCCTCTGCCTGCCCAGAAACTCTGTAAATTTCACATAAACTCTGTAATTTAAATAAGGAAACCTGTAAGCACTTAAAATCAAAGGGGTTTTATTCCCATTTGCTCTCATCCCATGGGTGCTTACACATCTGCAGTCCCCATCTTCACTGCTTCAATTGTGTAAAAGCCTTTCCCATAGAGCTGAATGATGCTAAGCATTCACTTAAATGCACAAATTTCTTTGTGCTGAATTATGTTTTTTCTTTATTTTAATATGAAATAAGTTTCTGAAAAAATGTTTTTAGTGTTCTACTAGGGCAATAGATACATCTCCTCATTTCTAGCTCTAGTTTCTGTGAGAAGACAGACTACATTCTTATATCCTGTCTTTATGAGTTCAACACAACATTTGAATTACTGATTATGTGCATTATGTGTAAAAAATCATGGAGCTGGACAGATATTCCCCTGGGGATCTCAAAGGCATTAACTATTTCAGCAAAGCCCTGGAATATATATTATATCCAGTAATTTGCATGTATATTTGCCTGCCTTAAACTGTAACACCTCAATGTCATCCCAGTTACTCAGTGACCATCATATATGCAGAATATATTTGACTAGGAGACTTTTTTATAGTTTTGGTTTGCTGAGTTGAAATAAAGCTTCTGTTATTTTTTCAGCAGTATTATTCTCCCAGCAATATACTAAAAGAGTTTTGTTTTGGTTTGTTTGGAACAGTTATTTACAAGTGTCCCCCCCATAAATGACAAACTGATAAATTTTTTTTGTTATCTAAACAGTATTTCCATGTAACTTTAGAATAATCTATTATATTATTACTTTCAATTTATTTGACAATTGTCCAATACTCTAGATACTTCTAGCCATCTAAAGTACATCTGTAGCTTCCAGTACAATAGGTTTTTTTACACTTCCAATATTTTTCTTTATGTTGTTTATCTTCAAAATACCTGCATGAAATAGTCCTGCTTATAAATAGCTAGAGAAGGTAGACATAGATATAACAAAACACTACCCAGGAATCCTATGTTGAAGAAGAGATTTTATGCTCCAGAAGTCATAAACTGGCATCCCGTGCATCCAGCCCTTTTCTTCTGTAGCTTGTATAAAACGCATGGCACTCAGCTCATTCCCACATAGCAATTTGGTTTTCATGCCTAGGAGGTCGGAATACCTTAATGAGGCATGTAAAGAAAAAAGAACAGATTGTCCAGACCTGCCTTATTCTTTTGGATTTCCCATTCTTTTATTTTTATCTCAGGTTTTGTTCCATTGTCACCTGCCTCTCAAGAAGAGGTTGACTGTCACGCGTGGGCTATTTTGTGACTGCCCCAACACCAGGCACTCACATGCCCCATTTCATCAGCCCTTGGTAGATCAGATAAATCATGCTGTCTTCTAGGCATACATTTCCACCACAGGGTCTGTAAAGGACTGGAAGCAGGTGGACTCAGCTATTCTGCTCGATCCTTTTAACATCAGAGGCTTAAAATCTCTATAGAAGTATTTCGCTGAATCATGTTAAAGTTTTTTTAAATTCTCTGTGTAATATGAAATTTCCCCCAGTGCAGCTTCAAATCTCATGTCCCTTATTATATGCTATGGGGATTTTATTTTTTTTTCCCCAGTGAGCTAAAATCTATCATCTCTATTACTAATTATCATTTTGTTCTCATTTAATCTTGCTACTGCTCCTTCCTGTAGGACATCAGTTGATCCTACTGCTTTGTTTTGAGGGGTTGCAGTGGGAGATGGCCACATTTCTGCATCCAAGCATCACCATTATATTTGCACAAGCAATCCTAAAGGCAACCCCAATGCTTTTGGGTTATGCATATCCCTTGGAACAGGTAATGCAGAGTGTGTCTCATTGATACACCATGTCTTGCTTGACTGGCCTAGGAAAGGGAGGTAGACCAACTCCTAGATGGCAGTTCAGTATTTTCAGATGCATCATGTCTTGTGCTCACTCACTGTCACGAATTCCAGATAAAGGAGCAAATCTCTCCATATTTTATTTGCTTGGACCTACCTGTGTCACAGGCATGGGGAAAGTTTGGGTGAGAAGAAGTTTTGCCAGCACTACCTCCAAAAGGGCTATTTTACCCTGCAGATTAATATGTATTTTGGCCATGAGCTTTCTCCCTTATGGGCCACATGTTCCCTGCTCAGTACTTTTCCTAAGCTTCTCCTTCTGTGTCCCATATTTTTGTTCCCAAATGAGGTAACCACAGAGATGCTTCTGTTTCTGCCAAAAATGGAATCTCAGAGCTGGAACTGGACAAAAAAAGCTGTAAATTGACAATTTTATGACAGGAACCACTGACTGCACTTGTAATCCTTTCTCCTCTCCTGCGAGTGTCAGACATTTGTATGGTCAGAATAAGGCCAAGCTGGCCAAGTCTTCTTGGCTCTTTGTGAGGAGCTGGATTAAAACATGGCTTATACATGGAGATTCAGAAATTACTGCTGGCTTTGAAAGTCAGGAAAGTAGAGGCTGCAAATTTGTGAGGTCAAGCTTGTAAGTAATGAGAGAAGAGAGAAAATAGAGGCAGAATTGATTCAGAAGGATTTAAAGCAGAAAGTTATTGATACGGAGAAATACAATATTGGATAAAGGCAGGAAGATCCAATAAATTTACAGGTACAGATACTGTGAGAATGTTGCAGGAATTTGATAGGGCTGGTAGAAACAATTTCATTTTAGAGCCGAAAGTTATATGAATATACACGTCTAGTGGTCTACTGCTTGTAATCTTAGGAGAAAAATGTGTGCAATAGAACTGATTTATGAAAGGATGCTGATACCTCAAGATCGGTGGAAGCAATTGTACAGTCTGTTATAGAGCTTCAAAGACCACGTTCATTGGGTTTACTCACAGCAGAGAGGAATATAGCATATGGGTGATACAGTTTTGCCTGCTTAGCATATGGAGGAAAAGGTATAATGCCAATTTGCTTCTACCTTGGTATGTTGCCTGATAATTTGGGACAGTTGAGTATGCAATTAAAATTAAAATCTGTGAACATAAAGATACTCAGTACCTTTGGAATTAAGGGGAAGGTTAAAAAAAAGGGATAGAGAGGGTAGTAATAGTGAGGAAGTCTAATAGTGGAAATTTAAATTGCATTTAAATTACATTCTTGCCTCTGTAAATGTAGCAGTGTTTAATGCAGTTTTGATCAGTGCAATACGCTATCCTTATATCAGCACAGAAATGAGATTTGTTCACAGTAAAGTCAGCATCAGGTTCCTGTGGGTGGTGGGGGATGTCCCTTTATTACAAGCTCTTGATTTAAGTGGGACGAATGAGTTAGATACGGGTCCGTGGCTGTAGATGCAGAAAGCCAAGCTAGAAGTCCATTTCTGTTCCTCATGGAAAAGCTTCATAGAGCTGAATCAGGGCTTTGCTGTGAGTGCCCCAGAACTTAGGAGACATTCATACAACCAGAAAAGGTCATAGAGTGCCCCAAAGAAATTGCTCTAATTGCAATCTCTAGGGAGAATTAAGAAGATACATGGGTTTGGGGCTTTTTTTTTCCCTCCTGCAGGAATTTACCCTACATTTCTGCTTTGAACAGATGTCTTAAAAAATGTGTGGGAAATTTCCAGGAAGGTCTCATACAGTTGAATGTTATTCTGTTTCTGAAGTGTGATAATGATTTCAGAGGTGACTGATGCTATTATTTTATTCAGTTTGCAACATTTTGCGTTTCAATTCTTTTTATTATGTTTGCACAAATACAAATAGCTGTACTAATCACTTAACTAAATCACTAAAGAAAAGAATATACAGAATTTCATTTATTTTTAAATAATATTTTCCTAGGCTTGTGAAATGTTACCATACATTTTTTGCTTCCTTCCCAGATTTAATTAATATTCATGTCTGTCATTGAAGGCAGTCATACTAGTCACTGAACAGCATTCAAGCCCATCATTCAAAATAAGCCTTTGTTTTTATCCTGTGGAATAGGAGAGACTGAAGGCTAAATAGTCAATAAGCAACAAGGCAGAGGAGAGGTTTGAACAGAGATATTTAGAGATACTGTGTTTTCAGCAGAATGGCTTAGCCAAGAAGGAGGTGTCTCCATTTAAGCCTCATGAGCTCTTTAGGTGTCAGCAGGCTGCAAGTCCAGACACTATTTTATGGGTGAAAGAGAATGACTTGGAAGAGGGAGGAGGCCTAAGAAAGCACACTGAACCACAGGAGCATCTCAAATCAGGGAATTAAAGCACGCTGTTGTGGAACTGAAGCAAAATCTTAAGCACATGTAGGAGTTTTGCAGAATATTGAGTGTTTTAACAGGCAAAACCCATCTTATTTAGTGGATGTATGGAAAGGGGGAACTGAACTTATAAAAAGGACCATGAAGATGATTTTGATTCTGTTGTAAGGCAAATTACTCCTACCATTAGCTAGGCGGTCAGTTTGAGATTGTTTCCTGAACAACATTAAACAATAGAAATGCCACCAACAGGAACAAATCTTGAGTCATACTTTTGATGTGGGCACGAAAAAGTAAAAGAGACATAAGAATCTAGGAAGTGAAGAGACCAGTGACTAAACCATCAAGCTCTCATGCCCGTAACTAACCTCTATGACACCATCATTATTACTAATCAACCTTCATTTTGGCCTTTCGCACTCCCCATGAAGCACTTCTTCTTGATTAGACTCTTTGGGATGGGAGCTACAAGTCTAAGGACACCGATGGAGGGCTTTGAGTTTTATTCTGGAGGTGTGTCTATGTGCTTATACATATGGATAAGCTTTTGCATATGTTTGTGTAACAGAAAATAAATGTTTGTTAGCATTTTCAGGCTTCACTGAAGTGATTTAGAGGGAGTAGGTGGTTACTGCCCTAGAACATGGAAGGGGTTTGACGATATGAGAGAGTAGGAGGATAATTAAGATGGCAAATATTATTTATGTTTTGTAGTTACTGTAGCTAACTCTTCTGTTTCTGTATCCCCAAATATTTAAGCTTTCTCTAAATTCACATACCTTTGTTTCACAAAAAAATGTCCTTAATTTTGTTTCAGTAAGGGAAACTTCTAACCGATTGGCATGCATAAAAATATTTGAAGCAGTTCCTTAAGACATAAAGCCAAAAGACAAAGAAGCATAACACAAAATGAGTATGCTATAGTAAGTGATATTTAAAAAATGACTTAGGTAGAAGATTGTTTAGGTCATTGCCTTTTAAAAACAAATATTTGCAGATCATATTTACAAAACAGGGTATTTCACCCTCTGTTTATGAAGCAGTAAACAGATCTGTTCATTTTCAGTGCATTCATTTAAAAAGATTATTGTATCTAAATACTGATTTTACAGTGCTAAATTAAATATAAGGCATTGCTTTCAGAATTAATAATTTTTACAGTGTGTATCTGTGCAGCAAATCACAAAGTGGCTGTTATTATTTATAGTTTAGGTGGAGACTTGTCTCTTGTTTACTGGTGAGAGATACAGTATGTACCCAAGTTCTCATTCCAGTTCACTGAATTACCCAGTTAATCCTACCACTGTTGTGCATCGTTTCCCAGCAGAGCACAACCAAGATCTCACAGCTACTACACAAATACTCCATATAGATGGGAGAATGTAGAGAAGAAATTTGGGACATTTTCAGAAATAGAGATTTTGTTCCTTAGACTAGCGAATTAATTCTCTTTCTTGTAATTCTGGCAGAATTTGATAAATTTTGACTATTATGATTGGGAAAAAATATTTAATAAAAAAATAATACCAAAATTCCAATAAATCATAGAATAGTTTGGGTCAGAAGGGACTTCTAAAGATCATCTGGTCCAACCCCTTTTCCATGGCCAAGGACAGCTTCCACTAGATTAGGTTGCTCAGAGTCCTGTCCAACCGAACCTTGAACACTTCCAGGGATGAGACGTCAGCTTCAAAATTTGAACTTTCTAAAATACTTGTGAGAAAAAAAAAAAAAAAAAAATCTAAAAATCTCCATTAGCTCTGAGTTTCTGTATTTATTTCAACATGTCACCTGGGGAATATTATAGTCTATAAGATGCATGTAGGGCAGAGCAACACAACAGGCAAAAAGAGTATTTGGAGTATTTGTCTGTTATTCTTAATACTGGATTTTGTTTGTTTTGTTGGTTTTGGGGTTTTTTTTGCTAATAACTCTTCTGTGTAAAATAGTTTGTGATCTCCTTCAATGACCTTTGAAGTCAGTGAGCTTTTCCACTCACCATCATAAACCATCATTATTGTCAGGCACAGGAGATTAGACAGGATCATGACTTCTAGTCCAAGAAACCAAAAATTGGTCTATATTCATGAATGTGCTATATAATAGGCTGCTATAAATCCAGTTAGGTTATTAGGATTTATTTCCGAAGGAAGAATCATGCTAACTTTTAACATGCTAGATTCAAGGTTTACAAAAGTAACTGATTATATTAATGTTTATCTTTTCTTATAAGAAAAAAATATCAGAAGTGACAGCAAAACCAGCTAAGTCAATGTAATTCTAAAGTCAATTTAAGTCACAAGTCATGATACCAAAACAAAACATTTTATGATATTCTGTATTCAGAAGAAAATGTTTTGCTACACCAGTTTTTGCTGTGCTACAGCATTTCTATGAAGATACTTAACAATGTATTAGTTTCATCATTTCATGACCTTAAATACTTCCTGACACTATTCACTACAGCATCACTACAACTCAGCTGTCTTCTCATCACTCCTGGGGAGCTGCTTCTTGTTCTAAACTGCAAACAGGTCATCATGTTTTTGTTTTTACAAGAAACTGTTGAAATCTGCTGCAACATTTTTAATGTTTTACTATATTAATCTATGTTAATTCTGCAAACAACATAATTTCGTTATATAAACAACTGAGCAAAAAATGAGCCTCATCTATCCTGTGCACATTAGCAGAGTTCCTATGGAAAAATTAAGACCTGATCATGTAATTGAGAACGACACAATAAAATGCATGTATGAAAACAGGGGAAATTCTAGCTGAGCAGGCAGCTGTAATACTAGTATTTTATTTTCAAGTGTATGGTTCTGTAGTTTGAATAAATTTTGGCATAAAAATGAAGTGGCAGTTGAAGTAAGAAATTCAACATAATGTCTAATATTGGGCATTGCCCTTCTTAGTGCTGAAAATATTAAATATGGCAGTCAAGAAATCATGGCCATTTTGAAGTTTGATGTCTTTTGATTGTAGAAAGGTAAAACATAGTGGATTTGAATGATAAAAGCATTACATATACACACACAAATTCATGGATAGGTGTCATCCAGATTTCTTTTTGTCTTGATAAAATTTTAAGCTATGTGGAATATTGGAAATATCTTTCTGAGGCAACAGTTCATTCTTCTGCATATTGTTGCAATTTGTTTATGATGAAAAAAATACCATTTTGGAGAGCAGAATTATATTAGAAGTAGAGAATTTTGCTAGGAGATGCTATTTATTGTAATAAACTGCTCTGGAATTCATCAGTCAAAATGAATGCTGTCATAGGTAGTCATTCTGATAATCCTCTTTTTCTTTTTTTTTTTTTTTCTAAAAAGCACTTTTATCCAGAATTTCTACACTTTAGCTGTATCAGATGATTGATGGGCATTCTTATCTTGACTTCAGAAGCTATCTAAGATTGAGTATACAAATATCTGTAAATGTGTGCACAGTATTGTGCATTTAAGGCAAGGGCATTTTTATTTTTTTTTTATAAAATACCTCTGTCTAAAGAGAAGCCCATGTTACTTTTGTGTACAAAATTCCTTTCATTTTGCATGATTATTAGTAAAACAGGTTCATCAAAAACATTTATGAGTAGCTAGCCTGATGTAGTCTTGGATTTGAGGTTATCCACTCCCCATCTTGCCCATGCACATCAGGGCTACAAACTGTCAGTGGGTGTAACATGATGGCCAGAGCAATCATCCTGCTCTAGCTTTTTTGTCTTTGCCCAATTTTCCTACATTATGGGGAAGCTTCTAAAATCAGTTGACATTGGCCATTGTATATATCCCAACACAGACTAACTGCACCTTAAAATTACTGAAAGGATACAAATTTATAATATTGCATTAAATTAAATTATAAATTTAAAAATATAAAATTATTACATTAATTGAATGTTAACATATTTAGCAATTGACATTATAAAATATAATTTGAAAGGGCTGCTTTGAAATTATTTTGTTCTATCCATTCCCCTCCTGGAAGTAGCACTTTGTGATCCTGGAGAACAAGCTATTAACATATAGATATCTCAGCAGAGAAGAGCTCACTTGATATATTTAGAGGCTCGTTCTGCATCGTTACAGAGCGCTTTGCAACACTGACTTGTTAAACACTTTCCTGTGGCCAACCCTAGTCAACCCATCTGTGTTATGTGAAGTTCTTCTGAAGGTCAAACCTCAAAGACAGTTTCAGGACCAAGGCCAAAAATGAGTTTACGCTTTGTAGATACACTTTTGCTCTTTCTGCTGAGTGGGTCACTGAATGGCTCTGTATGCATTCGGGAGTCGTGCCCTTGCAGAGTATAATTCGGATATCCATGTGATATTTAATCTGAGAAAATAACACTTTCTGATCCTTTTGTAATTAATCTCTCATATATATGAACAAAACTAAACAAAAGCCCATATTGCATGTTGATAAAAATGGATTATTAAGGCAAAATACTTTCTCTAATTTTTTCTTGTTGGTCATTAAACCCAGGCTAGTGATTTCTTATTTAATCTCTGATACCTCTTGATTTTGTTCTGGGGCTGAATGTCACATGTACTCTGCATAAATATTTTAATGTACATGTAATTATCCTTTAAATGGAAAGCAATACGTTAGCGAGCTAGTATGCACTATTCATTGCTGCCAATTTATGTCATCTTTTGTCTTGGAGAAAACTCTTTTTTGATTCTTGTGTGGTTTTCTCTCTTTCTTATCAATCCCTGCAAGTTTTAATAACAGTTGTGAAAAACAACAAGAAAAACAAAACAACAAAACCAACAAAACAATAAAAAAAACACCAAAACATAAAACAGGAGGAAAAAATAACCTTTTCTTCTTGTCAAAACAGCCTGTTGTTATGTACTGAGGTATTAATTAATTGCAAGAATCCCCTCTGTTCTCTAAGAAGCAATCATAAGGGTATTTTCCTAACCCATGCTGTGATCATAACTTTTCTATTAAAATAACCTTGTTTTACCGCTGGTTTCAAGACTGCAGAATGGAATAGGAATGCAGCATGACATACTTGCAAGTCATATTTAAAGGCAAGCTGTGTTCTGAATTGTTTCACAAATTAAGTTGTAACTGGGGTACATCCCTTAACACCCCCAAAACTGCTGGTCATTACATAGGTAATCCATTTTTCATCATGCATTCCTTAAATGGGGACCATTAACCAAATATATTTGGAATTTACTGGAAATTTCCTGAAAGCTCATGAAACTCTAGAAGATTCTTCCAGAAGCCATAGTGCAGTACAAACAGTGGAGCACAGCATAGTTTCACAGGTTGAGTCTTTACACTTCTCCCCCACATACAGGATCATTAGAAAAATAAAAGTTTTCATTCCTGTGCTTGCTCCTGCGAGATAAAGAAACAACAAAAAAGACTCTACACTTTATACTAGAGAGGTAATATGCATCATGGCATACTTTAAGATGAGATACTTCCTACCCATTTCACACTTTAGAAATAATTACTTAACACAGCACAAACCATTTTATTCACAGTAACTTTTTCTCAGTAATTTACTTAGTAGTTTTGAAGTGAAAAGCATCATGCAGTGTGGAAAGGCACACAGCTTCCCCTGCCGGGCTTTAGTTTATTTTTTTTTAATTTCTTTAGGCATTTGATCATCAGGGAATTGCCTCACTCTTAAGGCTAATTACCATGATAAAGAAAACTTCACTAAAATATAGTCTATTAGAAACAGAACTGGACTGGGAATTGGAAGCAGAGTCTAGTTCCCATAGACTGTGGATTCAGTTGCTGTTTGGTTGGTGTACATCATGACCATGTGCAACATTTAGAATCTCTACAATTGTTCCTGTTTTATTGAAATAACTGATTTTTGTAGGAAGCCTTTACTTAAGTATAATTTTGTAGATAATGCAAATTAAATTGTAGGGTATGGCATGTAAGAATGGAGTAATAAAGAGGAAACATGGAATGCTACATTGTATTACTACTGCAATTACTATTGAAGTCATTGCAGAGCAAAATCAGTGAATTATTAGAATAACACTATTCAAAATAGTTGATATCCTCATACAGTAATAATAGGCTTAATTTGGAATATCAAAGTTTAAGATATTAAGGAATGATAGAAGAAAACTAGGTATTTTAAATAGCTGCAGGTGTTTGTGGATGACTTTTAATAGTGCATGGTTTTTACTGAGACTTGCAAACTTCCATGTTCGTCTTGGTATAAATCAGTAAAAAAATATCCTGCAGTGAGTAACTCAATACAACTCTAGATCAATAGTTCATCTCCAAAGCCAATGCTAATTGATAATGGAAGGCATATCCAGGATAATTTAAGAATTTAAATTCTGCAGACTTTCAATCCTTTTGAATTTGTACACACTTGTCTCATTGGATGAATTTTTAAAAGCTTCTAAATAACTTAGCAGGGTATAAATAGTTTTGGAGCTGACAAACCAATTCCAAGCACATTTTAATGTTCTTTGGATGGCTAGTCTTTCTTTGGCACCTTTGAAGGCTCATTCAGTTTCATTTATGAACATCAGAATGAAGGTGGTGCAAATTAGCATCTGTTTCAAAGTTATTTCAGGTCTTGCACTGGAAACCACAGGTTTCAGTCTGCTGTGATTTCATATGACATTCTTTAAAATTTTTTACACTTCATTTCCTGCAAGAATTTTTGTGGCAATCTACCAAAAGAACTACCTTGCTTTTAACCCTTTCACAATATTTTTGGTGTTTTCTTTATGCCAGAAGATGAAGGTGTATCAAGGAAATCTGAGAAAAAGGATTATCTTTTTTAATTTTAAATGCAGAGTGTAAACTGTGCAGTGGTTTTGCATGTTGCTTATTCGTGTACTTTCTTCCATTTCTGTTAGACATGAGAGAAGCTCAAATAGCACTTAACTGTTTCAATGTCATCATTACCAACATGGCAGAGGTAACTTGTCACATTGAACATTCATAGTAATAACTCTTTTTGGAGGCATTTATGTGGATGTGCAGAACTATTCTATTACCCTGTGAACCAGACAGGGATGGTCAAAGTAATTATTGTCTCATGAGTATATAAGATAAAGGACCAAATGCAATTAAAGACCTCAGAGTCTATGAGCTCGAAATTACATGAACATTTAAAGTGATTATTTTATTTATTTTTTTTTACCATGGGGTACCAGAACCTGGGCTACACATTGTGACTATTGAAAAAAGTGGCAATTTTCACACAGTAGCAACTGTGCTGAGTACAGTTGGAGCCTCCATGCCTTCTGGATCTTAAAAAGCAAGTTAGGGCTGGAAGGAGAAGGAGGTTCTAAATCACACAGAGGTTATTCTGCTTCCTATATATGTTTGGTTTTTTTTAAATAGTTGAGTATCACTTGGGAAATGAGAATCCTTGGTCTGATTTTCTGTTGTGAGGATTCACAAATCCTTATTTCCTTTTTATCTTTGAACTGGGTGCATATTTTTACCTATCGTACTGAAGCTGAGCTGTGGGTGAAGCTTGGGATGATAGGGTCAGAGGTTCTCCAAGCACTGGAGTCCATGATGGCATATCCCACCTGGGGACTGCAGGAGCAGGTTTGTATTTGTTTATCCTTTTTAATCCACCAGTCCCTGCCTTCAGGGGGAGATGGAGGAGCCTCTTCCTTTCCCTGCTCCCATTTGGTCCACTTAATCCGAGTCATCTGTTTGATGATTTAAAAAAAACAAGCTGATATTCAGTGGAAATTCGGAGTGTCCATGAAAAGTGTACGTTCCAAACATTCAAGGGAAATAACGGTAAAATAGCTGACTTGAGAATGAGCACAGAGAGGCTTTGTAAATGCACCAGTTATAGTTTCAGTAAAGGTCTTCATCTTTATGTATTTAGTTTTATTCTAAGAACAGAACAAAAGCCCCCAAAGAAGTTCTATTGTTTACAAGGAGAAATAAGGACTCTAATCAGTTTATAGATTTAAAGCATTATTTTATGCCTAATTAGCTCATAATAGCATTTACAAAGTTGGTTTTGTTTTCTTTGAAAAGACTGTTGATGAAAATGTCACAGAGTTATTTTCAACAGGCTTTTGCTTCAGATATCCCACATGGACATTCTGTTATTTTGTACTGGCTTTTACACTAATGTCCTGTAATTGTGTTTCACTTTCTCTGATTAAACTGACAAGTAATTTGAATGGATATCACTTAGCACATTGATCTGAGGTGGTGACAGGAATAGACTGTGGCTTTACACTGTAAAAATAGAAGGAGCTGATCCTTTGCTCTTGCATCCTTTTGAAAGTCTGGTTAGAGTTTAAACAGTTCTTTTTATTTTGTTTTGGTTTATATCATCACTAAGGCCTCATGGCTGTGATGTCACAGAATCACAGAATCACTGAGGCTGGAAAAGCCCTCTGAGATCATCAAGTCCAGTCTATGACCCAACACTGCCACATCAGCCAGACCATGGCACTAAGTGCCACATCCAGCCTTTCTTTAAACACCTCCAGGGACGGTGACTCCACCACCTCCCTGGGCAGTCCATTCCAAGGTCTGATCACTCTCTCTGTCAGGAAGTGATTCCTGATAACCAACCGAAACCTCCCCTGACACAGCTTCAGTCCATGCCCTCTTGGTCCTGTCACTAGTTGCCTGGGAGAAGAGCCTGACCCCCACCTGACTACACCCTCCCTTCAGGTAGTTGTAGAGAGTGACAAGGTCCCCCCTGAGTGTCCTCTTCTCCAGGCTAAACAATCCCAGCTCCCTCAGCCTCTCCTCATCAGACTTTCCTTCTAGTCCCTATAAAGGAACATGTGGATGCAAAGAAGCCAGTACTCAAAATGAATGATTAATTACTGTAATGAGGATTGAGTTATTTTCTCTCCCAGGGTATCCTCTATCTCCATTCATTCCAAACGGTAGCTGAAGTTACAGTACATGTCCAATTCAACCCACCTGTTTGCTTGCAGGTGGGTTTTTCACTGAGGATGTGCCAGACTGAAAAGCCTTGTTGCCACATACACATCGCTACCCTCAGAAAGTTTGACAGATGCACTAACCTGATATTGTGTAGGCTGTGCAGTACACTGCCAAGTAGGGTATCAGAGCTGGAAAGTAGCAGTGGTTTCATTGGCTGAAAGAAACATCAACCAAAATACTTTCAAATATTGCTTCAGTGTAGACTGTAATTGAAAGTGTTCAGAACAGATTGGAGGATAAAGAGAAAACAAAACAACAATAAAAAAAACCAAACAACCAAAACACTTGGGAGATCTGGAGGGAACTGGCGAGATAAGGGAAGAGAAAGCAGCAATAAATTTGAAAAAGCATTTAATTCTCTGTTATAAATACAAATATTGAGTTAGCATTGACTTCCAGCTCCATACATTGATGAACACATTTTTGATAGAAAATAAATAAGACCTCATTTCCTTGTGGATCATCCAAAAAATATAAGCTTTATACAATAAACAAAAGAGGTGCAGATGTAATACTCGATACACACCTCATAAACAGATCTGTTAGACATAGGCAACAAGCTAGTTGAAATCTGATTTTTCAATGATTTTTGATTATCAAAACAAGACAATTCTGTGGCTCCTACAGACAGACGAGATTTGGGGGGGATTAGACTGTATGTAATACCTGCCATTAACAACAATTTTACATTTAAATGGAATGGCATAGTTGAAACTTTCCTATGTTCATTAGAAATGTTCATTTAGTACCTTTAAACATTGTGAACTCTTTGATGTACTCCCAACGGTCACTTCATTTGTCAGAGATGTCTGTTTAAAAAGCTCTTGCTGAAAAAAAATGCACAAGCCAAATCTATAGACAAATGTTGTTATCAAATGAACCATTTTTCTTAAATACATAAGCAAACAAGAAAAGTCTTAGCTTACAATCAAATAACATTATGTGGTTCTCCTATTCCTCCAAGAAGGAGACCTGAAAAATACATAATAGGATATTTTCAAGAGATGCTGAGATGTCTCAGGAAGTCCTGCATTAAATTCAGTGAATAACACTCCTCCCTGTGACTCATAATATAACCTTTAATCTGAAAACAACTAGGAAGAGACTGGCCATAAGTACTTTCTAGTGAATGAGACATAAAACCGAGGCCAGTGGTCATACCAGGCATCAATATCACTTCCTTTAAGAGTTCTAACTAATATTTCCACTAATCTGTAACAGAGATAAAACAAAGATTTACTCAATAAATTTTCTGAGTTTAGGTGCATGCAGTATTGTTTGTTACGCATCGTAAGACATCCTGAACTTCTCTACCACTCCTCTTTTCTTAGTTGCCTGGTATTACTTCAACTTTTTAACAGATAAAATTCTATTAGAAAATATGACAAAGGCTTTATTAATAACAGTTTAATTACTTGGTAACACTAATTCTTATGCATAAAATAACACAGTAGACTTTTCTCAAGAACTTGTGTTGAAGTGGGTAAATTTTAACACTTTTTATTTACATGGTCCTTCATTATGGGCTCCCATATCTGAAAGGAAAGTGTACTATCTCCTTTTCCTCCAGTTATTTTAGATTAAGAGAAGCGATCCAGAAGTGCTTTAAAATCAGATTGCAATTTACAGCTGGAAAGCAGTTGGTGATTAAATGAGGAGTTTGTAGTGGACCCTCTGCAAGTAGATGTCTGTGAAGAAATTAGAATAATTTTGTATTCTGGAGTAAACATTTCTGACCTCCTAAATGGAAGCATCTGCAAGATTTCATTTAACTGATGAGTGGGGAGATTCTCATCTGGTGTAAATTAGCATGGCTTCAGTGAAGCTGATGGTTTTATAACAGCTTACACCATCCACATTTATTTCCTCAGAAATTCTATTTCTTTATATGCATTTAAGTGTAACAGCATCAGTTTTGTGTGCTGACATCTTCTGAATAGAAATATGGAGTTTATTCTATGAAAATCCTTATGTTTCCCCCTTTAAGTCCTCTGAGTAAGCATGGCAAATGAAAAGATGCTCTTTAACTACAGGAAATATTCTGCAGATCAATATTCTAATACATAATGTTACAAAGTCACCCCATCAAGTAGAAAGGAATGAGAGAAAGCTTCAGAGACACCAGTTCTCAAGGGCATTAGGACAGAAACCTGGATCAGAAGTACATTTGCATGCTAACTCTCATATCACTTGCATTTGCAGTGATACAGACACGAATTGGAGAGATTTCCTGAGGACATATGAGAAAAACTGTCTCAGGTTATCAGTCTGGGCTCCTCCAACTGCATTTCCTTGTTTTTTCCCTATTATCAGCAAATTTCAGTTCCAAATTATGGCAATGTTGGCATTTCCAGAGGCGCAGATAAGAGAAATCCAGCTAGAACTGGGTTGATTTATTTTTTATTCATTACGTTGTGACGTTTCTGTGACCAGCAACTGTCTGTCTCTTGCAATCACACCTATAATTACAAAGATTAGGAACAGTTTTTACATAGTCTTGTCCTAAGGCCATTTACAGTGATGACCAAAGTATGTGTGTCTGTATGTGTTTGGATGTTAAGGGGTTTTGAAGGGTGAAAATGAGCATGGAGACACAAGCAGGACTGTTAAGATCCAATGCCAAATCTAAAAATTATGACATGTGTTTCTTTTAGACACTGGAAAGAAAGTCATTCAGTTACAGGACCTCAAAATATCACAGACTGGAAGTACAGCAATATCTTTTGGGGGAAGCTTGTAAAAAATTTTCCCCTATGATGCTAATATATTCAAATTATCTGGAAGAAAATAATCCAAAACCAAAAAAAATTAGCCCAAGTTGCATTTTCTAGACTGATCCTAAGGAAGGCTGGACAATATTTGTAGTTCTTAAGAAGGTGGTTTATCTCATGAAACTTAGTTGTTTAAGAATTACTCATCTAGTACTACAAGACCCAATCCACTGTCAATGGAGAGATGCAAACCCATGTAGCAATATGTATCCCATATTAAAATGAGTTTGTAAGACAGATGGGTGCTCTAAAAATGCCTGTCACTATATACTGAATATAGAAAAAGTCAAAGTAACTAGGTTTTATTCAGTATTTTTAGATGGTGAAATTAAATGAGATGGTCCTACCCTGAAAACCATCACTGCTTTCTCAAATTATGAGCTGAATTTAATTAAATGACACAACTCTTAAATGGTGGCAGGATATTCTTGCCTTGGGGAAGAACTTCTAATAGACGCAGGCCTTTCCCATCCTTCCAGAAAAAAACCAAAAAGAACCCATGCATATGTTTTACTTAATGAAAATCATTGGATTTGATGTTACACTTGCTGTGTAACTTGGGAAAGTCACACTAGTTGCCTTGTCTGCATAAACAAACAGCATACATGAGCTACCAAAAATGCAGACAAGGCAACTATGTTTTGAAGGAGGGGAAAAGCTGCATCTATTAGAAGTTCTTCCCCAAGGCAAGAATATCCTGCCACCATTTAAGAGTTGTGTCTGAAATCAGTCTTGGCTGGTAGCTAGAAAAGAAGGACTGTATCTCACCACAGTGATCTTCAAAAATCAGGTTCAAAAATACACAGAAATATAGACACATTCTATTTATATCTACAAATGAAAATAAAAGAAACCCAGAACAAAACAACAACAACAAAAAAACAACGAAAAAAACCAAACCAACCAAACAAACAAAAAACCCTAACACAAAATACAAGCGAAAAAAACCAACCAAACTAACAAATTTCTTCCTTCATTCTCAGGAAGTAAAAAGTTGTCCATTTTAGGTAGCCTCTAATTTCAATACAAATTTAAGTTCTTCAGGCAGTTCTTTTTTAGGGAAGCTTAGATGTCAGTATGTGGTTATGGTTATATATCAAACAATAGTAGCCGCTACCATTTGGGAACTGGCAAGATCAAGCCCTAATCCTAAATGGTCTTTCAAATCAAAATGCTGTCATTGATTATGTTTCTGAAAATTCTTGGTTATTGCCAAAAGACAAAAAGTAGTTACAACAGTGAATTATGCAAAACAAGAAAAGCAATAGCCACAAACCAACCAAAGTAAAATACTCCCCTCCATACACATTCTCCCTCTTGTGAGAAGATAGAAGAAGAAACCACACATAGCTGATATTAAACACACCACTTTATTCACCAATTCACCACCTGAAGGCATTCAGGTATTGTGGTGATGTGGACTGATTAGAAGTCATTCATAAAATAGAAAAAGATAATCTTCTTCAGCTGTTTACACATGCAGTTTTCATGATTTATTTCATTATATTACATACTTATTTTTAGTTATGTGCAGATCTAGATAAAACTTGCTTGAATCCAGGCCAAGGACAAGATTTGTGCACCTCAACTACCGATACCGTGTCTCACTCATCATTTGTTTATATTTTATTGACTTTATTTTCTATCTGGGATTGTGAGGATGTGGCTTACCCAGCTTTCTGCTTAGTTGTGATTATTTATGCTACACTGGAACCAATTACACTCAATATGATGTGGTCACAATTTTGTAGGCTAATTAAAAACTGCTGAAAGCAATTGTTTCATTTTAGGAGAGTGTCTTGTCTGTAACACACATTTATGAGCAGGTTATTTAGTGAATGGCATTCTAGAACTGAGTAGGATTGTGGAAGCGTCATGAAGAAAGTCTGTAATTCAGAGTTTTATTGCAAAACAGCAAGATAATATACATACTGGGATAATTCTGTCTTGTCCTCACTGTGTGGTGACTGAACCTTTCTCCTCTACAACTCCATAAGCAAAGGCCAAAAGGCCTGAAAAGAAAAAAAAGATAGCTAAGCAACTTACCCCCCACCCACCACCCCCCACCCTATGCTCAACAAGAATCGCACTGTTAGTTTTCACAAAAAAACAAAAAAAAAAAAAAAGAAAAAAAAAAAAAAAAAAGAAAAAAAGACAAC
>WTSP01004347.1:24693-65832 GCA_025331215.1 Actenoides lindsayi | reverse complement strand
TTGAATTCCCTATCACTTTATGTATTTAAGAGAAATTTTTGAATTCCTTGGGAATTCAACCTTGGAATCTTAAAAAAAAAAAAAAAAAAAAGATTAAAAGAAAAAAGGGAATGTACAAAATTTCATTCCACATGAGGTGATTCTCTAGCAAAATCAAAGACGGAAAAGAGGTGACTGCAGAACCTCCAATGTAGTTACTTAGAACAAATGGTAAAACCAAAATAATTTATAGGGATAAATGTAAAGTATGGATGAAATCACTGAGCTGAATAGAACAGTAATTCATATTCACACTGTGCTCCCAAGAGACTGCTCACCATTTGGTTTTTTTCTTTTAAATTATTTATTCTAAGATATCTTATTTAGCTCATCCATAAAGGAACCACACAGATTTTCTAAAATGTATTTCCCTGACCGCTTTCCCTAGTGAATATCTAGGAGTTTCAACTTGCAGTGAAATCTAGTCTCTTCTGCCAGGATATATAGTTTAGCCTTTTCCTGACCCAAAATTAGTCTTCTTAACCTGTCAGAAGGAGACTATGTATTGGTATGTTTAAGCCTAGCTTTCTGCTTAAAAGCACTGATGCAGCTTATGTCTGTTGTTCAAAATGTTTTTCTTCTTAGTACTAAGATCTCTTCATCACTCTTAAAAGTGCTATTGAACATGAGCATAGTTTTTAAAGACTGATGTTGTTTAACATTTAAAATAAAATATTAGGACAGATATATTTTTGAGCAGCAATTTAAGCCTTAATAAAACATTGTGATATTGAAGTTTTGAATAAACTGTAAATAATGGAACAATCTACCTAGGGGATGATGAAAATATAAAAGTATATCAAGGTTTGGTAGCTTTTGGATCAATAGATAATCTTTCTACCTGTCTCCTGAAGGCTAAATTACTCCATGAATGGTAGTGAGGGTGTCTTGGACATGCAACACATAATATGTTAGGACGCTGAGCTCTCCCAGGTATTCTGGCTTATATCTAAAGCAGCAGAGAAGACAGAGGAATGTGTGAAAACAGCGGTCCCAAAACTTCTTACACAGTTTTATTCTACTATTATGATTATTAAATTGAAACACTGAGTATCTAAATTATGCACTTTAAAGGAAAAGGAGAATAGCTCTCTAACTTCACTCATTTAGTTGTCATACACATTGGGGTTTTTTGTCTGTGACATTATGTTTTAGCCCTGAGATTGTTGCACTCCTGTGTATTTCTTGACACTCCATCCCCTTCTTTAATAGGTTATTATTGTCAGCCATGTTTTTCTGGAATTCATTGTAATTTTTTTTAAATAATATGTTCAGAATAGCTGGTTTGCAAGTCACACAACTGTAACTAATCCTAAGTTTTCAATACAAGGATATTCATTACCATTATATCTAAACTTTCTTTATAATAATAATTTTGCTAGTAGAAATTTTATGTTTAATGTGCTGAGATTTAAGCTCTATTGTTTCCATATTGGGGGCATTTGGAATTATTGAAAACTAATAACACAGTTCAGTCTGGAGCATCTACTTCCAAGGTTGGCTGTGTCTCATCCAAAATATGCTATGTCTCAAGTCTGATTGGCTTGACTGTCTATGTCTTGATTCTGTGATATTGTCTGGGAAAAATGTCCTATTAACCTCATACTGATCAAAAGAGTTCTGTAATGAGCAAGTCATGGGCTATAAATGTCCTTAATAGTTGTGAAAATTATTCTGGGAGGTTTTTATTTTGCTCCAACAGTATAAACTGTGAAAAGCTCATGAAAAGGAAGGAGGAAAAAGTCTTTCATTCAAAAGCAAAAAGAGTGCTGTATCTTATCAGATAGCATTCTAACAGATGCTGAAATCTCTTACCATCCTTAGGTGCCTTTTGTGATTATATTTCTTTTCCTAACTAAATGAAGTTGAAGTTCCCTAAGTGCTTACCTTGATATTATGCAGTTTTAACTGTATACCTTTCTAGACAGTGCTTAATATAAGGAAGACAATGATTGTGTTTGGTTTACTGTTCAAGTAATATTGTTGACAGTGGTTGCAACTGTAGGCATTTTCTAGAGCAGTAGTACCTAGATTTCTTCCACTGACTGTACATGGATGTGTTAAGAATCTACTCAACATCTCATGCTGGGTGGCAAATCAGGCTTAAAAATACTCAAAAAATATATTCAGGGAGCTGGTTCTTATGCTGTGGGATCTGGGAGGGAGACTGCAGACATGGGGTAGAAGTGCAGTGGAAGACGAAGTCCTGACCTGGGAGACTCTGCAGACAGCACAGCCCCTGGTCAGGAGCCTTAGGAAATAAGCTCATCCTGATCAGCTGAAAATAAATCAAACAGGCAGGGAAAAGCTTGAAGGAACTTAGAATGGGATTAACACAGATGGAGAGAATCATTTGAAAATATCTTGAGTAAAACCAGTATGTAAATGCTCTTAATGGTGACTAGAAATTGGGAATCTGATTAATATATTCTACTGTAACAAAGTTCTCCTTATTATACTATCAAGAGATATAATTCTGTCCACAGGAACTCTGAATACCAATATTTTGGCATTCAGGGATTGCTGTGCATTTCTCCTCCTTCTCCTTTTAACCCAATGCCAGCAGCAATTTTTACTTCCTTTTTTATCCCATCTCCAAATTATTTCCTCTTTTCTCTCTTTGCAGAATAAGATTTACAGAGAAATGCTATAAGGCTCAAGACCAAGTTTTATGCTTTTTTTCAGAAACACAGGAAACCACTAAATTCCCTTCTATCCCTACTAGGAGTGAAGGCCAAGAATTTATCACAGAGCAACATTATTATAAGTGTATTTAAGGACTTAAATAAATAAACTTTAATAAACTTATATTTTCAGCACAGAACAGATGGTGTTTGACAGACCTGCCTGAAGCTATGTAACATCACATGCCTTGCTATTTATTTTTCAATAATGTGATTTACTAAACAAATTTCTCCTTCTTCGAAATCATATGGTAAAGAAGGGGATTTGTATATAGATTAAAAGGCAGTAGCTGTTGTATAAGTAACAGGTCAAGGACACTTAAAATTCCTGGATAAGTAAAAATTGTGTGGAACATGAGAAGTGTCTCTATTACTTCATTCATATTCATGTGTGTTAATAAAATATTGACATTGAGGGAGCTCAACTGGATCTCTTTCCACTTGGTTTGGTAGCCTGTTTTCCAGCGCAGACTGGTTAATCCATTTAGCATCTCAGACAGTGTGGAGACATGATTCTGGCAATGGCACAGAACAGGGAGTTTTGCAGTAAGCAGTACAGAATGGGCTTTTTGCTATTTTTGAGGGAAGGGACTGGCCAGATGGATATTGACAGTTTGTGTTGTGTGGCCTAAGGGTCACAGAAGGGTTCCCAGTTGTCTTATGTTTCACAATAGGATGTACCTTAAAGGCCACTATTTATGTAATTTAAAATTAGACTAAAAAAGTTACAGGATAACTTTGAAGAGAGGCTTAGGAGAGGTGCTAGATGTAGACTACATGGGCCTACTCTCAGTAATAGTTTCCTTCTAATAGCAATAAAAATAACAACCAGGTTAGGAACCTAAATTGCAAACTTCTAAGTCAATCTCAATATTTCTACTTATTTCCAATGATCTTTTAGGGAAAGTCGGGAGCCTTTGCTCCTAAATGATGTAGTTTATCAGACTCCTAATTTATTCTGTGACATTGTATCCCATAGCTGACTACCCTGGAAGAAGTCCCAAGTTCCTAAGCAGGACAATTTTCAAATGGCTGCCAAGCATTAAGTGCTTGACCTTGCATGTTGGTGGTGAACAGAAAATACATCTGCCCTGCATGAGATCAATGAAGAGGAATTGTTAGCTGGTTGTTTTGTTTGGGAGCTGTAAAACACCATCCCAAGATAGCCTTAAGTGCCATGGTGTTTGCTTTTTGATTATTCACATTGTGTTATTTGCACAGTTTGGAAAATTATTCCCTGATTCCTTTGGAAAAAAAATAAATCTTTGCCCTAGCAAAAAATGCCCTAAAAATTTTTATATGGTTATTTATCTTTCTAAGCCTGTGCATTAAAGCTTAAACAATGAGAAGGAGGAGAATTTAGGAACATTAAAGAAATTGAATTATTTGACTGGGAAAATAAAGCATCCCAGAATGGTAATGTCACCAAGGATACTTGCTTCAGCTAGAACACAGCACACAGCAGGAGTAATTGAAAGTTTTCTTAGAATATAGCTTTGTAGTCTAACAGACTAGGAACCTGTCTGAGACTAGCTCATCTGGCATTCCCCATTGTACCATTTCCACAGTTAGGAGAGGCTTCCTATACCAAACTTATCTGCATCATTTTTATTATGAAATTTCAGCTTGAAAAACTATAGATTATGTGCACATGTGACAGCTGCTGTCTTGCACAAAATAGCAGGGTCTGAATTTGGGACATCTAAAACTAAAAGCATGTGCTGACATTGCTTAGCCTAAAGAGCCATAGTTCTTTAACTGTGGACCAGAAGAACTCAGTCAAAGGATGAACACCAGAAAAGTGAGATAAAAATACCAACGGGTTACACAGATGCCTCCTCTTGTGTCGTGGCAGATTCTTTCTCTCTCTGATTTCTGGTGTCAATGTGTACGATTAACTGCAGAATTTGTAATGCATTCTTTTTAAAAACCTAAGAGGTTAATTCATATTTTGTATTAAATTCTGGTGGCACTTGATATTTTTATGTTTGGATTCCTAATATGAAAAGGGGATGGCTTTTGCAGATTTCTAAATGATCATAAATGCATTGGCCTTGTATCGTAATTAGAATTACAGACAATAATAGAAAGCAGGCGTTCTCTTGAATGAATGCTTAAAACATTCTGACTGGAACACGGGCCATTTGCCAGTGTGGCCGTGTAGAGCTGATAACAGTGCTGTGCATTTGAGAGATCATTATTGAAAGAGTATGTTTAATCCCCATCCCACCCTAAAAGTGACTTCTCAACAGTTCCCAGAAACATATGCTATTAGGCTCAGCTGGAAATAGAAAATCACTCTTAATCATATGCAAGGAACAATTCTAAATAAGAGTCTTTGAAAACAGCATTGGGAAGGAAAGAGTACTGCCAGAAAGAGTGGAAGATCAGTTTGATTCTTGATGAAAAGCTATCAAACAGAGTTCAATGTGATAAGAGATGTGACAATCTTTAGAGAGCAGTTTTCTCTTAAGAGAAAGGTAATACAGCTGACAAAGTCACTTACTGCTTTTAGTACCATTGAACCTAAAAAAAAATATATTTTTTTTTCCCATTGATTATGAGCTACAAAAAGCTTTCTTCCCTCTTTTTAATCTTCATGAGGATTTTTTCTTTGAGACTTTCCTGCAGGAAAGTGTTTTAAGTGGAATTCTTCTTTATACTGCACCTAATGTCTGCCAATATGATTCCTGTTACAGATGTAGGGACCATATTCCTTCTGTCCTCAAGCTGTGTTGCTGCTTATTATCATGTTTAACATTCCCAGTGCCTGGCAGGATGGAGATTAGAAACTCTTAATATTCGTTGTATAGTGAAAGGTCTTGCCAGATTTTTGGAGCATGAGCTATAATATATGCACATAATTTATTGCTGGAAAAGTTCTGAACTCTGCAGTGAGTCATCTTAATCTTTCTTCTTATCATTTTAGGATTGTTTTAAAATAAACTGCTATGCCCCCTGCATGTAAACATGTTAAAAACATTATATTGGAAATAACAACTTGACAGAAGCAAACAAAAAGAGACGCACAGATTTCCTGTGATAAATCTGTACTGTGTTTTTTAAAACTCTGTATTTTCTGGAATATTTTTCTCTAACTCCAAAATTCCATTTTTAACAGACTGGGAGGAAGGAGAAGGGGGACCCGCTCAACATTGCTATTGACAAGATGACGAAGAAAACACGAGACCTTCGAAGACAGGTAATCTATGCTTTTTATAATGCTGCTTGATTTTGCAAGAAAGTAATTGCTTTTCATGTTTAGACTGGTTTTGTCACCTGTACGAAATTGTGTCTTTATTTAGGTGTGACACTACAGTGTGCATTAAGCCAGGGACCAGCATTTCCTGAGCAAAAAAAGGAGACTGAAACATATTCCACGTGTAACCCCAAATGGTCTTAATATGTGGGAGGGTAGGCAGATTGGCCAGACCTTCACTTCACTGCCTTTGAAGCCCAGCAACCCCAGTCAAAAAAACACTGGCATATGTGCTTATTTATATTCATTTGACTACTCTCATTGAAATAACAGGAATGATGAGCAGAATATGAAAAAAATTTGTAAGAGAAGAATATTTTCAAAGAAAACTTCTAAGGTACCATATTAAATAAAGATCCTATGAAGATACAGAAAAAGCTAATGAAGGATTGTAAAGTGTAGTTTAAACCACAAAGGTGACTTTCTTATATTACCTTTATCATTGAGTTTGGTAATAAGACTGAACAATTTGTTCAAAAAGCTTGAGATGGAAAAGAATAGAAGGGAGATCAGAAAACAAGTGGGCAAAGCCGTCTATAGTTTTCTCTATACTTTTAAGGCAGGAGGGATTGCCTCTTTGTACCTTTTTTTTCTCCTTTTAAGATGATCCTAATTCTACTTTTTCTGTAAAAAAAAAAATTAAAACTAAAGACTACCTGGCTAATCAAATGTTGCCTCTGTGAAAATGATCCAAAATCCACATATCTACCAAGTAAGGACTTAAACGTATCTTCTGATACCTATTTGCAACGTGGTAGTTTCAAAAAGAGTGACCCCTACAAGCATGTTGAAATCAGGTGCTCTGCACTGCTAAAACTAGATCATTTCATCTCTCCCTTAACTCTCAGCAAACGTGTTTGAGGATCATATTCTCTTAGATTATTTCTCCAAATAATAAAAATATTGCAATGGACTTAGAGACAATATGAATCACTGACTCTCCTAGATAAAGCCTAGCATCACATCTGTTGCTCCGCTAATGACAGATGAAAGATCTCCGCTGTTCTGACCTCCAAATTTGTGGGATCGTAGGTTCCACAGCGGAGCTAGTACCATGTGTTTGCCTCCCACCTCTGTTCTTATTGCTTGAAGGAAGTAGCAGACTAACACATGAGTTGCTGTTCTGTGTGAGGCTCTCAGCAGTTGCCTGAATTACTCATCTCTAAAGCCAAATTTACTCCGAAACGTGATATAAAAATGGCACCTTTCTTAATAAACTGTCTGCTTCTCATGTATATTCAGCCCCATGGGTGTGGAATTCAATTTGAGAAAGGTTGGAACTCTGTATGTGGGTAAAGTGAGCGCATATGTAATATTTTCCTGCTTGGAGATGAAGCTTTTAATATAGCTTCTGATATTTATAAAAGTTAATCATGTTGGTATAATGTTTATTAAATTGTGGCAGTTGCTAGTAAACTAGTCAAGATTAGATCATAATTGTGCCAAGTTTTGCACAAGCATAGAGGAAGTTGGAGACTCTGCTTTCAACAGTGATTATTCTACTATTAATCATTATCCTTTAGAATCATAATCAACGTTCCTCCCATGCGTAATCAACACTATACATGTGCATGTCTACCCAGACCTTCCTCAGTTTCAGAATCTGAGAATGCTGCTGAGGGCTTAGTTTAATGACTGGGGAGAGAGGCTTGAATATTAAGAAGAAATAAGCCACAGTCGAGACTGCAGTGTTACACTATTTCAGTCTATTTTGGGCTAATCATGGGAGAGACAACCAGCTTTGAATACCATAATGCCTTTTGTTTCCAATGAATCTCTTTTAGAGCTTTCTTGTCAGATTTATGAAGCTTAATGTTGCCATCACAAAGCTAGACAATCTACAAAATATGTTTTGGTAATGAAGAAGGTGTGTGTGTGTATATATATATATATATATTTCATTTAGTAGTCAGGCTCTCTTGCAAGGCTTCAGTCATCAACTGTCTAAGACTGATTTTCCTTTCTTTCCCCAGGTTACTTAGCTCTTTATTTCTGAAATTTTATTTGATTATCTACAGAACACTCAGACATGTGAAATGATAGTGGATGGGATATGTGGTGCTAAAATTCCATCTCACAATTTACAGTCACATCAATATTTCCTGTTCTGATGGAATTACATTTTTTGTACTCATCATTTAAAATGTCCTGGGCATTTGAAACTATAATGGAGATCTAATTATAAGTCTTGATATAAACTGCCAGTAAGAACATCAACCTAAGTCAGACTGAACAAGTTCTTGGAAGCAGACAAGTCTCAGCATCGCAGAGCTTACTGCTGCCATTTCTTACTTGAATTTGAACAATTCTGAAAAAGCACAGGGTTCTGTGTCTGATAACAAGTTGTGCCAACTGGCAGGATTTGGTGTCTTTTTCCCTGTGGTATGCAAGTCTGTTGGTAAAAAAAAAAAAAAAAGAGAGAGAGAAAAAAACATAAAAGCTAAACAAAAGCATCTTTCACTGTGTGGTACAGCAACCTAGACCAGCAGGGTGATACCAGTTGTTTCGTTTGTTTGTTTTACCTCCACAGTGAAAAAAAATAAAATAATTCTATAGTTTAAATACTACAGCCAATCATAAAGCAGCAGACACACAGTATTTTAAGTGTTGCAGCTCTGCGGTGACATTGAAACAAAGCTAAGCAGGAAGGACACACCAAAGAGTTTGGCTAAAACACAAACTGGATGCCTAGCGAGGCCCAACACGGTCTATAGATCATTTGGAGTTGTATGAGCAGGGCACCAGCTGTTCTGCTGTCACCACCACTGGTGTCCCACCTGTTAGTGCTGCTGCCTCCTGCTCTGCTGCCATCGTCTCTTTGCCTTGTGTCCTGTTCCAGTTGATCAGCTGAGCTTGTTCAGTCTGTATTACCAGTCAGTTTCTCCATAAGGTATAATAACCAAACCCATTAGTTTTCTCTTAAAGAGCAGATATCTGTACTGTGATGAATTTTAACAGAGCAGCCTGTCTGCAGCAGTCTGTACAATAGATTGAAACAAAATAATTTTTCACTTTTGGCCACTCAAGTCCAACAAATATTTTGCGTGGAAGGAATTGTAAACAGATTTTCTATCAGTGATTCTCAGTGTATACTGGAAATTAGATACTCCAATAGTTGTTAAGGACAATTCATCCACCTCCTGCTGACTTAGGTTTATGTCATTACTAAAGCTCGTTAGAAGTACGGTATGAAAAACACACTCAACAGAAAAACTTCACTTCCTTTAAAACTGCAAAACGCCAGAAATTAGCCAGGAATTTAATTATTAAAATAATTAAAACAAAACAAAACAAACAAACAAACAAAAAACCCAAACAAACAAACCAAAACAAAAACTCACAACCAAAACCCTGACAGTGTTGAAAAGTTACATTTGGATTTTTTCACTAGTCTCAGATTTTGATTTAGAAAGTTGGTAGTTTCTTTTAGCTTAGCATTGCAAATATAAGTATGTACATTTAAATAGATATTGCAAATTAAAATGACATTGTCAGAGTTGTCAAGAAAGTTTACTATTGTTTTAAGATGTTTTGATAATTTTGAAATTTTCAAGTTTCATTACAAAGTACAATAAAGCAAAAAATTATTTTTTTAATCATTTTTAAATTCAAAAAAATACTATATTTGTTGGGTTTCTGGTTCTCCTCACCTAGTTTTTTAACTCCTCACTTAGTTTTAGGCAACAAAACTTTATTCTAAAATATATTAATAGGAACTCTGAAGTAGAAAGTCCAGAAATTACTATGTTACCAACTACATTTTGATAAATATTTTGAATGTTTAGGCAACTGTCCTCAGCTTTTGTTTTAGTGGAATTGGTGTCTAATAGACATTAATGCTATTAGATATCTAGGTCTATGTGAATCTATCTATCAAAAGATATTTTTTACCACCTGATTATTGTTTAGTGGCTTTGGACTATGTGTTGTTGAGTGCAATCCAGTTCAACCTGTTGAGCAGGTACCACAAAAAGCAAAATAACATCAAAATCCATTAGTAGCAGCATACAGTTAGTAGCTAGGATGGTGGTTTTGGATATGGAAAGCTGTTGTCATTTCTGGACTCGAAATACCTGTGCTTGCTCTCACGGCTAGATGAATTCTTCACACCACTCTCTAAGGCAAAACATTCTGATTTAGCACTTCTTTTTATTAAAAATGTCCTCTTCTCAACTTGTCTTTTCCAGACAACATCCTACAAACCTCTGAGGACAGTTGTGTATACACAGGACTGAAAAAAATAAAAATAAAATTTGTAAACAGCTGAATTAATCAAGTCTTGCTTTCCATAGCAGGGTACTCTCTGTAAGGGGCTTCCTAGAGCAGTAATCCCAGATCCTCCCTTAGGATCTCTGATTTTCACGTTTCTTCTCATTATCTCACATCTACCCTTCTCTGCTCTGCTGCTACCTCATCTGCTGTAGCTAACTTGTTACCCCAGACTTGTTGCTGGTCAGTGAAATACAGGAAGATGTGAGGCTGATTTTGGTACCTGGTCTGCCAACTGGCACCTATGTTGGCATGCTGGCCAGCCAGCTACCAACTTCACGTAACAAATTTCCCTCCATAGAATCATAGAATGGTTTTGGTTGGAAGGGACCTTAAAGATCAACTAGGTGCAACCCCCCTTCCATGGACAGGGATACCTCCCACTAGACCAGGTTGCTCAAAGCCCCCTCCAACCTGGCCTTGAACACTTCCAGGGATGGGGCATCCACAACCTCTCAGGGCAACCTGTCCAATGCACCACCATAATTACAGTGAAAAACTTCTTCCCAACATCTAATATAAATCTACCCTCTTTCAGTTTAAAGCCCTTTGTCCTACCACTATATACCCTTGGAAAAGTCCCTTTCTAGCTTTATTGTAGGTGCTGAAAGGCTGTTTTAAGATCTCACTGAATCCTTCTCTTCTCCAGACTGAACAACCCCAACTCTCTCAGCTTTTCTTCATAAGGAAGGAAAGTGTTCCAGCCCTATGATCATCTCTGTGGCCTTCCTCTGGAGTTGCTCCAACAGGCCCATGTCCTTCTTATGTTGGGAGCCCTAGAGCTGAACTCAGTACTCCAAATGCGGTATCATGAGAGAGGAATAAAGGGGCAGAATCACTTTCCTCAACCTGCTGGCCATGATTCTTTTGGTGCAGCCCAGTATACTGTTGGCTTTCTGGGCTGTGAACTCACCTGCTGGATCACGTTGAACTTCTTGTCACCTCTAATTGGACTCTAATTTGGGTTACTATTCTCCTTCCCAGACAGTTTTTCATCACATTCCAGCTATTTATCATCCTCAAGAACTTTTCTGTCTGTCAGATGGTTTTAAAATTGGCCAACAGATTAAAATGTATTTGAAAAAATGGGGGAGTTACTGTAATGAGCCTCATTTCCTCAGAAAAAAAACAATCTAGTAACAAAATTCATTCTGGTCAAGACTATGGTCCTGTTCTGTTTTACTCTGTTATCTACAATGGCTAGTATTATTGGTATTGTGTAACTATAGAATATTATTATCCACACATAAACCATGCAGGGTGATTTCTGCAGTGACATGTAGCTTGTTTTCCAAGAATGGGTTTCACATGTGCCTGTGGTTTGTCTTTGCTATTGTTTATTTAATCTCAGCTACTTTGTAGGCTGAAAGACAGACACTTCCATGATCTCTGTATTGGTTTGTGTAAGTTGTCTCCCCTTTTCATATAAGTATTGATGAAGGGTAAAATATTGATGGCTTCTTCTAAGTGTCTGTTTTTTCCCCAATAGACACTACTAGCACCCTAGGAATGGTGACATACTTTTGGGTACTCAGGATTAGGTTTAGCTATTTAGGCGTAAGCTAATATTAATACTGACTGTGCTACCATGTCTTTCTACCAGGCACATACTTGCTCATTCAGTCACATATCTTACAGCAGGCAATTTTTTTAAAAAAAATAATATGTCCAAGTCATATTTGCCCTTTCTGTGCCTCTGATCGATTCTTTATGTATCATGTAGAGAGTACATCTTTTCACATGACCTTCATGTATTTTTGATTGGTCATTCATTGACCTTATACTTGCCTTGCAAACACCTTTATAAGACACTTGGTGGGCTACAGGCACGGTATTCATCAGTTTGTTTCAAGCCATATTCTCTAGCATACCTCTCTTTGATTGCACAGCTACAGTTCTTATACTCCTTAACTTTTAGTCCTTGATAGTTCTGGTTTGGAAGCTGTATGAGGCTACAAGTGAAGCTTTCAAAAGGTTAATGGTTGATGAGACAAATACCTCCTGCAATTTATTAGTGAAAATTTGGTAAAACAAAGATCCTGGGGAGAACTTCCTGATCATCTGGGTTTTTATCTACTTCCTAGATCTCTGAAAACACTTGCAGTTCAGTGTTTTTTCTTGACTAGGGGTTACAACAGTTTTAATTGGATAACAGGCTTCATAATGTTCTGAGGCTTATTTGTCAATTTTTTTTTTTCCTAGTTCTTGAAAGGCAGCATATCTCCATTTGCTATTTATATCAGTCACTTCCACTTAGGTTAAGTTCTATCATTACTGTTTATGAATACTACTTGTGGTTTTAAAAAAAACCTGTTTAACACTGAAACCTGCCAAAAATTGATGTAGACTCTAGAGAGACTCTCAGAGTAAAAACCATGAATATTAGTGCATGCAATTAGACTAAAGGGACACCAAAAACTGAAAAAACATGTTCCATTGGAACAGATTTTATTGCCGCTAACCCATGCAGTGCAAATTATATTATGGATAGACACTTATATGATGTTTTCAGTCTATGAACTTAAATTACCCTCTCTTCGAATATATACATAGCTTATACATAGCTTGCTTATTTACAGTATATAAAGACTGTGAAGAAAACACAGGACCCCCTTGTTCCTTGTTCCCCTCCCCCTTCCCCTTTTTTGGATAAAGAGGAAATTCTATCATCATCATCATCATTTTGCAGCCAAGCTACTGTTTCATATACAGATCAGATGACTTCTCATTTGCTGTAGGGAGGGTCAGCACCACCTAGAGATTGAATCTTGCTGTCCTGAATCATGATTAACTGACTTAAATTTTTTGTTTATCCTCTCCTCCTTCTACAAGGCACTATTAAGCAACAGTTACTGTCCAGTTTTAGAAGAATATAATCTGAAACACAGAAAAAACTTCACCCTTCTGAAGATGAAGCTTCCTCAACTTAGGTATTCCATGTTGTACCAGCTTTAAGAGGTAGACAGCATCTGTACATTAAAATATAGCCTCTGGGGAAGCAGGAGTACTCAGAAAAGAAAACAAAATTAAGATCTTCAGAAGCTAACAGTGAACCCAATTCTAATCACTTAAGAGATATTAGATAACCAACTCCTTTCAGCTGTTTTGAGAAGCTGAACAACACACCTAAAGAAATAACTTGTACTCAGGTGGTGGGTGGGGGAAGAGAAAAAAAAAGAACCCTGAGAATTCACACCAGCTGATGTCAAGTATGGGAATTGGCTAAGAATATAAGGAAGGTGGTTTTCTGTTAGTCTTCTATAATGTTAATGGAGAGTGCACCTTCAGAGGGTGGTTTCAATGACATGTTTTGCAAAAACTCATCTTTCCTCATACAGAGTCATGAGCAAACCGCTTCCTAATCTAAGCACCCAAAAGATAGGAGCATAAAAGTAGGTTTATGTGAATAGTCCTTGTACTTTCAAGCTATAGAGCCCATCAGTGCTGCAGCAATAGGTGCATTTCTGGGAAGTCTGGGGAAAAATTTCTGCCTATCATTACCATAAAAGTTGGTTCTGATGTGCCCCTTGTTGCAGACAAGAGGGAACCAGCTAAGGTTTTAAATCCTATGGGTGTCTTTTTTCAAATCAAGGTCTGTATAATTTAAGGAGGACTAGAAATACAGGGAGAAGGGTCATGGACCTCACCTAGCTGACATAACACTGAGAATTTTAAAGAGACTTGATAAAGTGTTTTGAAGATGCAAAACCACGCAAGTGCATAGTAGCAGAATATCCAAGAAGGCTGTAACTTCAAAATTTAGTCCTGCATGAATTTTTGCTAAAGATTTATTTTGTGAAGCACAGTTGAAGCAAGGTCATACTTAAATAGATGATCCACAGGAGTCTTGTTGTGATTGTGTTATATTATCAAAGATGAGGTATTGGTTGTTCCCGATGAAAAGAGCAGTGTGATTGGTGATACTGCTCAATTCTGTTGCATGAAAATTCTTCATGACAAATTGTTGTCATTTTTTAACAGGATCCAGCTGTAAGTGCATCTAAATGTCTTTGAACCTAAAGGCCACCTGTGGCATCAGCCCTTGCTCATTAGAAACTCATCACATTTTCCTTGTTGCTTTATAGTTTTTGTTTTCATCTGCAGTGATTTCAGTGCTTTTAATTATGGAAATCCAGAAACTGACTTTCTGAAAGTGCTCTATCAAATGCTGATACAGATTTATTTCTGTGCCAGCACTACATGTTTATTTCTTATATTCATTTAACATGGGTGCACTGCATTGTACCTACGTCAGTACTCTTTTACTGGGTTTCCTCTAGCAGCTTCTACAAAGGTGTTAGACAGGAGTCTTGTGTACTACTGGCTTGTACAGCAGTGATAGTAATGCTCCCCTTGATAAAGTCCTCCACTCTTTCATCTTCCACTGAATTTATAGCCACTCCTTAAAGCAAGAGGAGTAGGCATAGTCTGAATTTCACCAGCTTGCACTGAAAGAACAGTAAGCCCTTGGCATGCTGTTCAATACTGCATCCACTTTTTGTCTGCTCCCATTTGGTAGACTAACTGGTGTATTTGCTTTAGGAAAGGATTTTTAGAAAAATGTCTACAAATCTGACCTAAATCTAATTAGTTGGAGGCAATGAACTGTAATTTAAATTGAACTTAATTGTGATTTTGACTTGTACTGATTTGAATACATGTGTCTTTGTCTCCCTCAAAATTCACTTCTTCTAGAGGTTTATTACTGTGACATTGAGGTGTTTATGGTGCTCTGAAGTGCTTCAGAGGAAATGGGGAGTGTTTTAATACTGCTGATTTACTCTTTCAGGTCGGCAGTAATTTCCTTGCTGCCTAATTATAAGGCTTGGTTTAATTTACTCTACACATAATGTTTACTGATGCACATATGGTGCCATATTTCAGGAAACTATATCCCTATCAGGTAGTTTTGTTTAAGGCCAGTGTGTAACATTTTCATCAAATGAAGGAAACTTTGATCTGCAACATAATACTTATTATGGATTATTTTTCTCTGGCAAAATCCAAAGAGTGTAGTAGCTACAGCTGATTTTGCTTTTTGAAATAAGGACTTGATTTTTACCTTTTATATTTATTTTTTTTTTAAAACTGAAGTTGAGAGTACAGAGTATTGACCTTCCAAAGTGTTTTGTAAGGGATTATGAGGCAAAACTCAGTGACAGCTATATTGTGTTAGAGTAGATTACTACACATGGTTTGTTGATTATTTCTCTAATAATGAGTCTTCATAAAAGCTCACATATTTCAACAAATTTTTGTACTCACTGTAGGGACTTTAAAAAATGCCTATCTCTCTAATCACTGCAGAGGAAAAAAAAGTATGGAGTTTTTCAAACTCTTTTTAATGAGAGACACTGTAAATGTGGGAGAAGATCAGCAGAAGTGTATAATGTTACTCAAAAAAAATCTAAAACAACCAACAAAAAAACTATTCCAAGAAATTTCTGTTGATGATAGTTTTACATAAAGAAGCTTTCACTGTTCTGTAATGTCAGCTAGAGAATGACCTGTAGTCGCATCAGCTAAATAAACTTATAGATGCTTGGGTTCATAAAGACACCTTAAAATTTTGATGTTCGTTATCAGTAATGCAGTAGTATCAGGTAGGGAGCACTATAAATGTAGAGGAAGACAGAGTCTTTCTCCAAAGCCTTCTATAATTCTGTCCCAATGAATATATGACAATGACAAAGTAGTTAGAATTTAATTTCAGCATGGGATTTCAACATTGCATTTGTTTCTTAATTGACATTAATTTTGTTCAGTAACAGTATTTCTAAAATATTACAAAATGTCTTCAATGTTACTTCGTATTAAGCAACCAGAAATATAAAATGTTTTGTTTTCAGTTTTTGCTTTGTAGAAGTTACTGCAGAGGAGAAGAAAACAAAACAAAATAAAACCAAAACAAGATTAAAACCAACAAACCCCCTAACAGTACAAAACAAACCCAGGAACAAAACCAAAATAACCAAACAGGCTGCGATCTCACTGCAGTAAAGGCTTTTTTGAAAGTTATGAATGGTAATTGATAGTATCAGATACCAGTCATCTCTGTCCATGGGACAGGATCAGTTTGTGACTTTGAGTGACTCTTGGAAAGGACGATGAGAAATCTATTTTTGCAGAAGACGATCAATTTTTAATCTTTTTTTTTCGGCCATTGTCTGGAACTCCAATAGATGGGTCTACCAAAGAGCTGTCATCACCTTTCATTGGGGCTAAATCTCTAGGTCTTAGAGAAGATGATGAAAGTATTTAGAATGCCAGCTTGTTGATACAGCTGGAGTAGGTGGGAATGCAAATGTGACATGTGTAGCACTTACTCTGTTAACCCTTTAGAGCTTATTGGATTCAATTGCTTTTAAGTGAAGTTACTGTGCATGCTTATCATGGTGAGAATAACTTCATGAAGTGTTTTCGTAGACAAATTCCTTCCCATTTCTGACTAAATATCAATTTAACCTTCTTAAAACAGTTTTGTCCCAAATTATTTTTTTAATTTACTGTTTATAAAAAGCCATAAAGCTCCAAAGCTACTCTACTTGATCTAAACATCATTTCAATGAAGCCTGAGACTGTACTTGAAGGTACACAATGTGTTGTGATTCTTGGTTTAATCTATGGATATTTAATCCATGATTTTTATTCTTCCTCATTCCCTCTCTCTTTGTCATACCTCTTTTGCAGTAGACCCTCTAGGCTTGCAGTCTTGGTGATATTTTTGACACTTTACTGTCCTTCTCAATTTTTCACAAGGCTATTGTTCAAAGTCTTATTCCTTTTCTTCTCTGCTGGGGTAAATTCCTACATTCTCTGCCTTCTTTGTCCTTAAATATAATGTCCTTCCATTTTCTCCTTGTCACAGCTCTGCCCTCCCAGGTCATACAGAATGCAAAAGTTAATCATTGTCTTTCACTTCTGGATTATTTTGTCTTCACTAAAGCTTTCTACTGACTCTTCAGTCCCTACCTGTATTTCTGTCCTCCTGTTTTTCAACTTTTTTTGATGGTAAGCTCTGTACTGTCCTCTGCCTTTTAATGCTATCATTCTTTATTGATAGAAATAATAAATATTTGATACTATCCCAGCACTCCAATCAGTATTGGGATTTTATTCATCTATGCAGACATGAAACAAGACAGAGCTCTTGCCCTGGTAGTACATGTGTTTGGGGCATATGTGGATGTCTGTCCTCCAAGCTTATAAATTTTTCTCTGCTTTTATGTAACTACACTAATGTTGTCAGTAAGCCCGAGGCTTGTTCTTTCCAAAAAAAATGTTTTTTTGAAAAGGCAATATAAAATTTCTAAGGCACAAAAACTTGTAAATTCTCCCCCCAGAAAGTTACATTAATGGAGATTAAGTATCTAAGTACTTGGTAAATAAGTAGTTCTGTGCTTATGGCATTATACCATTTTGAGGAATTTTGTAGTGACCTATGACTAGGAGGAAATTTTTTTGTGTGTATTTTATGCTCTTTCAAATTGCTGGTCAGAAATTGCCACTTCAAGTTGCTTTCCTTTAGTTATTTAATCCCCTTTCTTTTCTTGAGTAGGGAAGTTTGCTTTTAGAGGGAACAAAGCTCTCACAGAGAAAAATACATGAACAAGTATCGTTAGTCTTTGAAACAGCATTTTTTTTCCCGAGTTTTTTATCTTAGGCTCAAATCTTAAATATTTTTAATGTAGTATATTCTAGAATTCTGTAGTTCAGGTTTCCAAATGTGATACATGCTTTAAATGTTAATATTTTTAGTGTTTAATCTATCAAGATATAATTGATGGCATTAGCATCCACATCACCCAGCCTACCTTTTGGTCACATCTTCATGGGTTGTAGTGTGCAGAATCGTCCCAGACTTTCTCTTTAGCACTGTACTGCAGTACCTTGTAATAGTCACTGCCTTATTTTCCAGAACTCAATTTCACAACATATTGTAGGAGATATACTTTAACTGCTGTGGAGAAGACTTTATTTTCATCTCTTTCAATTAAATTAATACCTGTTTGGGAGTGCTCTGCAGCTGCAGACTACAGTTGGATTCAGCTTGTGTAATGCACATTAAATGGAAAGTGGTGAATAAGGTGCTTCTTGGTAAACTTTTGTTACACGCAACTTTATACTGCCAGTTTTTATAAAATTTAACAATCTGCTAGAGTCATTAATCTCTTGCTGTGACTTTACCTTCCAGTGTCAGGATTAGACATTTAAATCTCTACTAGACTGTAAGTAGCACTGAGACATTTTTGTTCTAAAATTGTTGTATAGCCATGGAAAACATCATTTCAGTGGGCAGTTTAACCTCTTTGAGCTCAATTATAGCTGTAAACTGACAATGATAAAGCAGCCCTAAATAGTGCTTAGAACAGTAGAACATGATGCTATCAAAACCAGAGACTGACTTTGTGCACCATAAACTGACTAAATTGACTGAACTGGAAAGACATAAAGTCTGCCTTGTGGTACACCATTCATAGTTTTAAAAATATTTGTGGATCTTGATGTTTTCCTTTTATATCTTTAGGCTGGTCTGGCAAACTTATTATTCTTTTAGCTGTATAATAATTGATAAGATTTTCTCTGTGACAAAATGAATTAAGCAAGACATTTATTTAAAGTGCTTTATCCTCTAACAAATGAAGTTTAGTGTGGTGGAAGCTACCCACACTTTGAAGTCACCTTTAACTTAAAAATTCAGTGGTTAAAAAAACAAACCCTAAAACATTGTCTTATGAGTAATAGTTTTGTATCATAATATTTACATCAGAATGCAGGGTAAACTAAGTAATTGCAAGCACATTTGTTACTGTACATATGAGCACAAGATTATGCTGGTTTTAGAATAAAACTTGACATGTTTTTGCCACACGTTTTATGACCACTTAAATTCAAGTCACAGGGTTCTCCCATTCCCTTCTGAACTGATGTTGGTTGTACAAAACAGTAAAATATCTGCTTGCATAAGCAATCACTTTGCCTGGACTTTGTGGCAGTATGCAGAAGAACGTACAAGATTAGTTTTTCAGTAGTTATTTACCTTGATGAATAGCCCTAATTGGATCGAATAAACTGGTAATGCTGAGCTAATACTTTTAAATGTCTGCTCTTGTGCAATTAATATTACCTTGTCATGTATTCATTTCAGCTATTGGATGAATGTCTTGTGTTCGTACGCCTGTCACACCTAACAAATGATTTTGTCAAGTCATTCTTTATAGCTTGTGGTGATGGATAATAAAATTTGTGGTCTCCTGCATATATAAAAAACGTTAACTATACCTTTCAACTTCAATGCAAGGGCGTCCTAAAACTCAGATAACCAATTTCTAAAGAAATTATAATGCATGTTTACGTGAGGGGTTTGAAATATGCTACTGACATCTATGATTAACAGAGCATAGGAAAACAGAATTTGATAATTTTATATTTATCAAACCTGTGACAGTCAGAATTCTTTTTTTTTTTTCTCAGCTGCTGCAACTCTGAACTGCAGAAGGCAGCATGCAGTTACCATTAGAAACAAGAGATCAATTGTATTCATTCTTTTTTATTCAGCTGTAACTTTACTGTATATTTACAATGGTAAACCTCAAATGGCTGGTTAGCTTATGCTCTTACTGTCCTTTTTATGGATTTCTAGTATGTAGTTGTAGAGTGTAGATATTTAATACCGATGAAAATAAGCTGCTTACTTAAACATCCTGAGACTTTTCTTACAGTTCCACAGGGCATATTGTTATCATCAAATCTATAATACCACATTAACCTTGATTAAAAATTGAATTTCTTGTTCACTGAACATAACACTTTGAAACGGATGCCTCCTTATGGAACGATATAAACACAAAAATGTCAGTATTCATTTAACATTGAAAGTAGTTTTTTCAGTTCAGTGGACAGCAGGTTTTCTTCAAAATGGCATCAAACTTGAGCAAGTGGATTTTTTGTTTTAAGGTTTTTCCCTGAGAATGAGATGGAAGCCACATGGGATTTTTGAAATCTTTGTGCGTTCTTTCGGAAGTGCCACCGTTTGGCCTATTTTGGTTCAATGGACTGTAAAAAGTCTAACTGTACCGTATACCGCCAACCGTATCCTGGGCTGCATCAAAAGAAGTGTGGCCAATATGTTGAGGGAGGTGATTCTGCTTCTCTACTCTGCTCTTGTGGAACCCCTCTGGAGTACTGTGTCTAGCTATTGAGCCCCCCACACAAGAATGATACATGTCTGTTGCAGCAGGTCCAGAGGAAGACTACAAAGATGATCAGAGGGCTGGAACACCTCTCCTATGAAGACAGGCTGAGAGAGTTGGGATTGTTAAGCCTGGAGAAGAGAAGGCATGAGAGGAGACCTTATAATGGCCTACCAGTACTTGAAGAGGGCCTACAAGAAAACTGTGGAGGGACTTCGTAAAAAAGCCTGTAGTGATAGGACAAGGGGTAATGGTTTGAAACTGGAAGAGGTTAGATTTAGATTAGAAATTAGGAAGATGTTCTTTGCTTTGAGGGTGGCAAGACACTTGAACAGGTTGCCCAGGGAAGTTGTGGATGCTCCATCACTGAACGTATTCAAATCCAGGTTGGATGGGGCTGTGAGCAACTGGGTCTAGTGGGAAGTGTCCTTACCATGGCAGGGAGGTTGGAACTAGATGATCTTTAAGGTCCCTTCCAAATCAAGCCATTCTATGATTCTATGAAGCGTAGGTACTGAAGAAAGGAGCAGAATTTCTCAGGAAGTGTTGCAAGATGGACACCTGCAGAGTGAGATTATGGCATATGTGAGATGACCCCTCTCTGGCAGTATCTATCCCTTAATACTGTCTAGAGGTAAACCCCATCCTTCTGTATGGAAGGACTGATATACATGGTGATTGGAAATCTATCAGCTACATAACGCAGAGTGCTATACTGGTGTACTATTCTAAACATCTTAGTGTATGGTGGGTTTTTTTTGGCGATGCTTTGATTTATTTGGAGCAATATGAGTGTTTATCTTTGTATTGAGATGGTACCTGTGAAAACTATTCCTGGATCTCATTGCATAAGGAGCTGTTCAGACCCAAAGGACAGTTGGAAACAGCTTTCAATATAAGAATAAAATAAGAGTCAGAAAAGGGGTATCAACAGATTGATCAGACAAAAAGAGTACAAAGTGGCAATGTGATAGGTAGTACCAACTACACACCGGCTTCCTAGCTATTAGCAGGCCTTTTTGAGAAGTTCTTTTTTTATGTCTTCCCCCCCATTTGTATGTATTACTGTGTTATCTTGTTATCTATTCTGAGTGTATTTAATCATTTTGGAAGTGGAAAAATACTTTCCAGTTAGAATCTGAGTAGAATTATTTTTTAAGGGGAATTAAGAATTGCTACTCTTAGTGCATTGGCTGCTTTAGTTGAAATAAATATAAAAGGGGTACCTCATAAAAACATATATATGCTGTATTACTTTGCTTGTTCTTACTGCACCACTCAGGGATTGAATAGAAATAGTCAGTTAGCTTTCTCCTTATTCAAATAGAGCTGACAACAGCAAATGCATCTTGGATCACGTATTTACAATGCCTAACAAGATACCAGTTTTCAGTATGGTTGTGTGTTTTGATGGCACCTTGTCTAGCTAGAATTTTCTTGTCTGGGCTGCAAAATAGAGAAAATTACCTTTCCTGATGTTTAATCTAAGTAAAAATGCATGACTTAAGGAGACTAATGGATAGCCAGACCTCCAGGCTGAATAGCTTTCAGTGTGTTGTGTTTTGAGTTCCCAGTTTTTCATTCTTAACGAACAAAAAGCTGGAGAAAACATGCTAAAAATATTTCTGATCCATACTTCTATAGAGTAATTAAGTTTCCAGGAAGAATTACTTAAGATTTCAGTCATCTTTCTGGCTGTCTTTCAAACTTCAGTGAAGTTTGATGTTAATTATTGGTTATTAGCAAGGTAGACAAGAAGTTACTGACATCATTCTTACAGTAATATTGTTTCAAACAGATGGTCTTTTATGAAATAGCAGGTGTTTAATCTTCAGTAACTTGTATGGTGTGGGTTTTTGCCTTTGGAATGAATTGTAGTATGTTTTCTAATCCACCTGGAACATGACTAGAAGGGTTTTCTCTTTATACCTATTGGGTATATTTGAAAGAATATGAAGCACAAGGCATGTGCTAAATGAAATACTCGTTATTGCATAGAATAATATTCAGTGCAGTAATTAGAGAAGACTTAGAAATATTCAGGCTAATATTTTTAATGGCTGCTTGAAGTTAAGCTCCTTAATCCATATTTGGCTTTTAAGTGAGATGAACTGTTTTTTAAAGTAGTGTGCAGCTCTCAATTCCCATCAATTTACAAAGTATTTTGTGGATAATCACTATTGTCCTATATAGATCCATTCAGTCCAGTAGGATTAATTGTATATCAGTATGAATCTCAGGAGGGTTTTGCAGACTGTAGACCCTTAAGTGTTTGATATTTGTATGCTAGCTGCAAATACATAACCTGGAGGAAAGAAAGAAAGAAAAAAGCCCAAACTCCCATAGAGTGCTTTGTGCTGAGACACATCAGTGTTTAAATCTAAGTAGGCAATGAATACAGAGGAAATGTATATTGATAATTCTCCTTTTATTTACTGACATGCTCTCTTTTGTCACAGCTACGGAAGGCAGTCATGGATCATATATCGGATTCATTCCTGGAGACCAATGTCCCATTACTGGTTCTCATTGAAGCTGCAAAAAGTGGTAATGAGAAAGAAGTGAAGGAGTATGCTCAGGTCTTCCGTGAACATGCCAACAAGTTAGTTGAGGTAAGTGACCTTATTGACACAGCTAGATTTTCATCTTGCCTCTCTAGAAGAGAAAAGAAAATTTATATACTGGCTGAAATGTTAGAGGTAGTATTTCTGTAATACAGGTTTCAGTTTTGGTCAACTTTATCCCAGTGATTGCCCAGGAAGTGTCTGGATGAAATGGCAGAGAGGAACATGCACTGTATTTTAGTAGTTCGTTAAAGCAATTGAGCATGTTAAAAATGGTATTTCCAGTAGTTTGTCAGAAGTCATGAGCAACAAGAAGTAAATTTCATTTCAGCTTTACTAACAGCATGATAGATTTTAATTTCTATTAAGTAAAAAGCCAAATAGGTTTCACAATACTGTATCTGATACTGGCCAAAGGCTGCTCTAGACTTAAGAGCTTGTTGGTCTGCACTAAAATAGGGAAAAGGCGACAGAGCCTTAAGACCATATTTACTCCTGAAAGGTCTCTATTACATATATATTTAGTATCTTTCTGAAGAGACATACTGTGTAAAGTCAACAAATGATAATTTGAAGTCTTAAGGGATGGTATTGAAATAGCTGTGTTCAACCATGAGGAGTATAAAACATAGTGATTAAAACCTGGACACTCATCGAATGGACTTTTAATAAAGAAATTAAAATGTTCATCTCAGTTTGCCCTTTAACAGGTCAAGAACTATGAATAAGGCTTGTATTTCTCAAAGACAAATATAACTCAGTGACTTGCTTGATATTATTATCTGTCATTAGTGACTTCTCTGAGCTAGCATGATGTTGAAGAATATGTAGCCCCTTTGCAACATCCTTTCTCTATAGCCATGCCATGAGCTCTTCAGCAGAGGAAAATGCTGTTAGGGAACTACTGATTTGACAAGAATTGAACTGTACCTTTGAAAGGTTTCTGTTCTTAAAAAAGGCATCGTCCTAATTCTCTAGTACTTGAGCTGAAGCAAGGGGTATGGTTTTCTTGGTTACTCTTGACTAAATCTAGACAGTTCCCTGACAAAATATGTATGTGTGTGTGTGGGGGGGTGTTTCTAGTGAGAGTAATGTGCTATTATGGAGCACCTCACTCTCCTCATGGACTCCACAGAGAGTCAAGGTACTTAATTCAGGGTCGGGGAGTAAAGTGTTCACTATAGTACTTAACTTGTAGGTACCTAAAGGTAGATCCCAGGGTTTAAAAGCTTTGGATGGATTCTGTACAGCACTGAATACAGTAAGGTTTATTACTGTTATCTGCAAGAGGAGCACAGAATTGTCAGCAGTTTTCAGTCCTAACCCCTCTGGTTTATGGAAAGATTTGTTATTGCTGCTTGGTGACTGGAGCTACAGCAATGAAAAAGGAAATAGCCAGTAGCTATATAAAGAGGAAAAAAACCTGCAACAACCAAACAGAAAAGCCCTCTACAATATTCATAGTTATATTGTAGTAGAAGTCGGAGTTGTAGCCTCAGACATAATATGCAATGAACATATGTGGTTAGTATTACAGCACTTTCGTGCTCCACAGATTTGCAACAAATTGTTGCAATTAAAGGTCTAATACCATTATTAAAAAGTTGAAAATACCTAAATAGATGTTTTATAAAAGTTAATAAGAGGTATGATGTAAAAGGAGGAAAAATACCTTTTCCAAGCTATAGTTAAACCACTCCCCCCACCCCCCCCAACCCAAAAAAACCCCAAACCAACCCAAACAAAACAAAACAAAACAAAAAAAACCAAACCCCAACGCCCCCAAAAAACCCTTCCAAACCCCCACTTTCACCTGGAAGAAACCCGGTGAGAGTGGTGATAGTTATCTAGCTTTGGTTTTACAAGCCTAACATTACATTAGAGTTGTACTTTAGAACAAACTAGAATTTGATTACTGTTTTTGAATGTCATATGGTCATCTTTACATACCTCGCCAATAAAACAGTGATGATAGTAACAACAGATGACCTGGCCCTAATATTTTTGTTCCATTTAGGTTGTTCCAAACTATTAGAATGCAGATCCTGAATTGATTCTTGTATGACTCTGGCATCTGGTACTAGCTTGTGGATCCATCCTTACCTTTTTTCGAAGGATGGGTTCTTATAGATGGATCTTAGCCTTTTGTTTGTAAGGATTCTTTCTGGTTTTGGGTAATAAAGTATCTTGAGAAAATTAATTTCTAGCTTCTTTTGAAACTCAAGTTTCAGGTTCATCAGACTGCATAAAAAAATAAATATTTGGAATAGATCTATGTCCCTTCTACACTAGATTTTTGCACTTAAAATAGTTTCATTTTTACTTAACGATGCACAATGGTGTCTTAGCAGATGGGCTTCTGTGGTTTTGTGGGTCAAGTATTTTGCAAATAGTAAAATGTAGTTTAAAGATGAGACATAATCAAGTGACTATGAAATGTAAGATCCTTTCCCAGGCACAGGGCCAGAATTGCTTGCTAATATATGCAAACACAGTTCCACTGAAGTATGTGGAGTTGCACTTGCTTATGTTAAAGGAATTTGGCACTGCAAATCCAATACTGTGAAAACTCTGTAGTATTAATCATTAATTTTAAAATCAGAATCTGGATTTCTTGGGTCTCTTGCCAAGCTCAATAGAAAGCCTATCAAAAGGTTAGGAAAAATAACCCATGTTTTAATACTTCTTTATGTAAAAGCTACATTTTACCATTCTGAGGGGGGAAAAAATTCATTTCTTGATATTTGATGAATACAAATGGCAAATTTTCTTTGCATAGTCAATACATTTAAAAAAAAAATATGTTGTAAGAGTGAGGTTTATGCAAGTTAACATTCTTTTATAGTCCGTACTGCAGAACACTTAAATCTTCTCTTAAGAGCTTTTTTCATTATTTATGTATTTCTCTTCCCCACCCCTTACTGTAACATTTTATCTTTTGCTTTCAACTTGACTTGCTATAATACACCATCTTTGAGAACAATAACCACAAAGATGAGTTATCATTTTTCTAGACATTTACTACCAACCAGTTTTGCATATGGGTTATGTTGGAAACCCAGAGTAAGGTGTCATCCTGCAAAACTCGAGACCCTTTATCTGTGATACCTATGTTTAGAAGCCTTCTTGTCTCAGTCTCCTTCCAGAGTCCAAGACAGAGCATCTCGAGACTCAGCTTAATTATGGTGTGAATCATCCAAAATTACTCAAATAGTCATATAACTACTTAAGGTAAAAAAATAATCATAAAATAAAACAGAAATTAGATATTACCATTCCAGGCTTGGATGGCCAATTCCTTTTCTTCAAATCATATTTCAACAATCATCTCTCAGCTGTTCTGCCTTCTGAAACTGAAGTTAGAGAAGTGATGGTGCCTTTCCAGGTCATAATCTTCACCTCATAAATCCCTTTAATGTTTTTAAAAATTTATCTCTAATGATCGAAAGTGAGTAAATGCCTGAATTGTATTTTCATCTTCAAATGTGACCTTGGGAAGTCATTTAACTTACGTATCCAGGCACCTTCATTTGTAGCGTGAGGTTAATGATAGGTAATTCTAATACCTACCACAGAAAGGCTCTTGACTGATAAATTAGCACCGATGTTTTCAATACATCTATTAAAGCACTATGTGGCAGCCAATTAATTATATTTTATTATTCTGTTTAGTAAAGTTTCCTTGGTTTAACTGTTAGTCCTCTGGACTGTTTCATGTAAAAATAAATTATTAAATGCAACCAGTTTTCCCAGGAGGTGAAATTCACCATCCAGTAAACTCTTCAGAGCCATGATAGCAATCAGTTTAGTTCTTTTCAATAGGAAACAACATGTTTGAAGTTTACTCAAGAACTGTGAAAATTCAGATTATAGAGCCTTCTAGTTAAATTACTGGTTTGGATCAGTCTTTCCATGCTCAGGATGGAGAAAAGTCAGAGAGAGTTCTTCTAATGATTTAAGTGTTGAGGGATTTTAATATTTTTACGGAAAGACTTTGCTGTTTGGTCATTAGTGAACATTTACAAGAGTTAAATCCAGCTGCAACCAGTTTCTTGCTTGAAACATTTCCAATTAAATTGGAATGAAGAGGATTTTTGTTCTTCAGCATGAACTGATGCAGCACAGAACTTGAAACAGCTAAAAATATTTTGAAAAGTGCTTTACCAATTTTGCAGGAATTAATTTTTGTGAAGAATTTTGTGCAGCGTACATGTATCTATCAGTTCCAGCTCATACAAATTTAAGGATTTCTGGAGACACCCGAAATAATCAAAGTTATCTTCTAAGAACACTTGGCTACTGGAATAACTGTGTTAGGCAATGGTTTATGATGATTAAAATTTGAGATAGTGCAAGCAAATCAATAGTATCACAAGGTTGGATAGCAATTTGTAGTAGATGAATCCTAACAGCAGCATTTCTGTTTCTGTTTTATAGTCTTTGTCCATTAGGCTTACAGGAGTCTATTTCTCCTCACCATGTAAATGCCACTTTGAAGAGGATAATGGGGTAACTTTTGGGAGTTTAGAGGTTTGGTTTTACCTTTTACAGAATCAAGGGGGGGGGGGGGGGAAATAGTGTTTGAACTTCTTTATAAGGCATGGTGCAGGCTAATCTTCATTTTCCAAGAACTGAATTATTTGTAGCTCCCTAATTCAGATTGATTTTATGTTTTCTTCATCATAAATGTGGAAACAGGCTTGCACACTGAAGACAGGAGGTGGAAAAGCACTGCCAGTGTGCACAGTACACAAAACAAGTAATTGGACCTACTCAGTCCCCTGCTTACTTGATTTGGTAATGAGAGGAGAGGGGGGAAAAAGTGTGAAAGTCAATTTTAAGATTGATGGAGCTCTGGCAGTTTGCAGTGTGGCACTTCAGCTTGCTCTCAGGAGGTACTAGTGATCTTCATATGGAATATATAATGGTTTGTCCTTTGGTAAATGTTGTAGAAGTTTGTGAACTGAGTTGGATTTTTATTTAAGACAGACAAAACCCAGACTAACAAGCCTAAGAGAAAAAAAATTAGCTTCATTATTTCTGCAACTTTAGTTCAAGGAGAAAATAGTGTTCCTACTGATATATTTCACAAATACTGTTCATACTTGCAAGTGTTCAATTCTTTTTTATTTAAGTGCGCTTCACTGCATTATCAGGGTACACAACTAGTTGTTTGCTTCTGGTAATGAAGAAAAAGTGTCAATATTCTGTATCCAACTTCCATCATGAACAGTGTATACATCCCTGGATTTCCTCTTACAGACTGATCAGCTTTTATTCTTGTGTTTTTCTTTTAGGTGACATTAAGCTAGATAAGAAATAATATTTAGAAGTTAGTAATCCTTTGTTCTAATCAAGGAGTGTTAAGAAGGTCATAGATTAGTTTAATTCAAGTCCTTCAAATTGAGAGATTTTATTTGAAATTAAAGCTGTGGGTTACCTCTCTGTCCTAGTGTTTCATCTGCTCATTTTATTTTTAATTTCCTTCTCAGGCCTTTCTTCCCTGCTTGGGCAACAGATGTTCTTAATTCCTAGGAAACATCATGAATATATATATTGACAATAGCTAAAACCATGAGTCCAATTATCTGCAATGAGAACATGAGAAGCTTGAACTCTTTGCATTTATTTCTTCCGAGTCCCTGCTGCAGCCGGATCTACTTAGTCCATCTCTTCACCTTGGAGGTGTATATGTCCTTGAGGCAAAGTGAATTAAGTCTTTCAGGATAGAACTTTCTGGTAATGCTGTCACTGGTGAACTCTTTATGCTGGCTTTTTTACTTACATTAGCCACCGGTTATTGGTAGTCCACAGGGATCTATGCCAGTTTCATCTTCTGGTTTCTAGATTAACACTGAAATAAAATCAAATTGCCTTATAGAAAAGGTGAGGCACAGAAATAACTGCTGCTTTTTGACTTTTTGAGTCTCTCGAGTATCTGTCCCTGAAGAAGATAGGTTATTAAAGGAGTTAAATAATGAATGTCTACATTTTCAAGACTGCTTTTGTCCAAAAGCCATCTCTGCCTTCAGGCAACATAGGTCCATCTTTGAGGTTTGCAAAGTCTGCTGTAAGAGCAAGCAGTTGCAGATCCTGCCTGTGAGCTGCAGGCTGCATCACTAACATGGAAACATGGGTGAAATGAAACAATATGGGCAATGCAGAACTTGGCTACAGCAGATGCTGAAGGCCCTGGATGCTGATCCCTCTACATCTGCCACTATCAGGTTTCTGGTGAAACCCAAGTATCTAGGATGGCTGAAAGGGGGGGAGGAGCTTCCTTATCTCACAGCTGCTTTGGCAATATAGTTCTCTTTCCAAAATTACTTCCCACTAATAAACACGGGGGTAAAAAGGCACACCAGAATCCGTGATGTAACTTAAGCATTGAGTAATCATCTTCTATTCATTTGTCCCTTTCCTTTATTCTTAGATTGCTAAGCTGCCTCTCTTAGCAACATAAAAGCAATTGAATTTCATTTGTTCACATGTATTTCTGTAATGTTACATGAAGTTAGCAACCTGTGGGTAATGCTAGTTATTTTTTTCCTTCCCAGAAGGGGAGTAGAAGACTTAAAAAGAAAAAAAAGTGAGTGGTAAATTGGTGCAGAACCTCCATGTCAACTTGAATGCATCTCTGACTTTGAGACTGTAGACATAAAGCCAGTGCTGTGTTGGTTCTAGTATCTGCTTTCCTATAGGTTATCCTTCATTAACAAGTGACTGCAGTATGTGTTTTTACGCATTGGAAAAAAAAATGCCAGAGGATTTTCTACAAATGAAAATGTACTTTGGCCATTTCTCCCATTCTTCTCCTGTAATTCTTTAACACATCTTTTCTTTGTATACTCTATTTATTATTTTAATGAGAAAAACCTGCTTTTCTCCTTGCAGAAAAATTTATTCCTAGTAATTTCCCAATATTTTCCAGTTAAGTGATTCTTTCTTTTTTAGAGATAATTAACTTTTAACCATGCTTATTTATGGTCTCTGTAAAAGAGATGAAATCCAATTACTCCCTTTTTAATCACTGAGTAATTTTTAAAAAATATTTTTCTGGTGAATAGCACTGGCTTAACTAGGGACTCATTTCTCCCGTCTGATCACGCTACTGTGCTATGTGATTCATGTGGTATATTTTCCCAAAATAAAATGCGTCCTACTAACTCTAGTATCCATTTACATCTACTATCTCATGCAATCCAGTCACACAGAAGTCTATGTGATTTTTAAAACTTTTTGATAATGCAGTCAAGACGTCTGGGTACTGTTTTAATTAATTGATTACATAAATTATGAATTTAGCTCCTCCTCACTAGTTGTTTGAGTTTGTAACCTTAGTATGTTAAGATGCCATACAGCATCTAGGCTGAAAATCATTCCCTAATCCTTCCAAGGACTGAGTGCTTTGGAGGCAGTGAATATGTGAAACTATTAGTAGAAAGGGCCCTCTGGAACCTAAATGTCCTCTTACTTTGAACTTAAACACTTCTGGTAGACATTATTTTCATTTAAAGACATTCCAAGTAAGTGGAAGCCTCTGTGACAGATAGAAGCATTCTTTAATTGCTCTCTCATCAATGAGTGAAGTAAAACTGCTTAGAAGAGGCATTCCTCTCAAATTGTCAGGATGAATCCATGATGTCTGTCTGATTACATGGTGTAAAATTCCCAGCTATATGACTGTTTGTCCTACTGTGTTTAGCAGCTAGAAATCAATACTGGCAGGTGTGTAGTTTATCCTCAGTTTCTTTTGGGTCTGGTATTTTTTAAATATTTCTTTTCACTAGGCAGCACATATGAAAGCATCTTCACCTATCAGGTGAAATTTATTAACATCATTTTGCACTGACCAACCTGAGTTTTTTGGCTATGTGGAAGAAAGTGATCTCTTACCCCCAGAAACTGATTGTGACTGGAAGTAGGAAGTTCATCAAGTGGTATTAACATTTGAGAGGTTAATAAAAGATGATGGTAACTGCTTGTCCTTCTGATAGTCATATGATGCATCTTGCTTTATTCAAGGGTCAGCACATGTATATCCAAATAGGGATATTTCATAATTTTTAGCTTTTAGATTTTGTTCCACATCTTATCTGCACCTTTGTTAAGAAGGACCTTTCATATAATGAATCTGTTCTCCACATAGATCCAACAACTCCCAAGATTTAGGCTGTTAATTGATGTCCTTTGGTCCATTCCTATAAGCCATTTCTTTTTAAAAAAAGTTTAATTATCTGTGTCTATATCTCTATACCACATATTTTTCCAGCAATTGCATTAGAATGTCTATATACAAAAATAAAACATCCTACTTTTTCTTAGCATTTACTAGGTGGAAATAATACCTGTAGTCATAGTGTTCGGTGGCTTTACTTGAATAAAAATTCTTGTCACATCAGTGCGTTTTGTGTATTTTCCTGGAATTCCAGATGTTTTCAGTAATGAAATTCACCTTTTGCCATTTTGGTGAAGTTACAGATCTGTTGTTACTGTGTTTTCACACCTAAACTCTAAGCCTTGGATGGCTTGTGCTGCTTTAAAATATTTCTCTGTCAAAATAGAACCTTGAGATAACTAGCAGGGTCAGATAATCCATGTTTTTGTTTCCCTTAGGATAGCTGTTATTTGGACAAAATTTACATCTCTTACTGGAGACTTTTGCTACAGAATTGTATGAGAGAAATGGTAACAGGAATCAGAGTGATGTTATGAATGGACACAGAACAGACTGCAAGACATGAGATTATACAAGGGCTATTGGGGAAAGCGAAGGTTTTAGGGTGAATTTTCAATTAAGTTATTTATATGTGCTTGTAATGCTGCTGCTGAATGTCAAGTATGGGATTAGATTAGGTTTTCTTATGTTTAGTTTTTGTGGTTTTGGTTTTTTTTTACTTATTGACAACCCATGTACTCAATTTTCATGTAGACGTGGATCCATAAAGCAAATATTCTCAGTTGTAATTTTCCTAGATAAAAACTTGAGCTCAGTTATGCAGAAGAGACATTGGAATATCTATAGTGCTGTAACCTTGGTATATTTCATTAGTTAAATACAATAGTAAGCTCATTCAGAAAACATCTATATATTACCAAATAAAATACTTTAATCCTAAAAGCAAGTTTCCTCAGTGCTTGAAAAAATACTTTATACCTTAATTTGGAGATAAAAGTCTAAAGAAAAAACCAAACCACCTCACTACCCTGTTAGAAAAATATGTGGATCACATTTCAGTAGAAAACCCTTTACAAGATATTGGTGATAATAAAGGAAGACTGACTTCATGGCTTAGCATGAAAAGACATGAGTTTTGTTGCCTTATTTCCAAGTGTAGATTTCTGAAAATCAAATAAAATAATTATGTGGATTTTCTTCAAAGTTCCAGAAAGTTTTTTCCTATGGCTTCAGAGTGATGGCATGAGGAACTTCAGCCTGAGGGCAACTTAGGAATCTTAAAAGTAGCTTAGAAAAGGATTTTAGCATGGAAATGTAATTTAATAGTAAGTTTAGTTTCACAGTACACAGGTTATAAAACTTGTCTTTTGATGATCCAGAAGTGCTTTCAAGATTTCAAAAGTTCAGGAAAAGAGGTTCTGTAAGCCTTAATCTCTTTACAACATGTTATGCTTGAAAAGAAGATAGAGAGGAAAAGTTCAGATTTTATCAATGCTTATACTTGCAGTCAAAAGGATTGTAAGATGGAGGTCCTGCTTCTAAAAGATGGGGGAATTACATGGTAGTGGTATCACCCTAATGTCTGGGTCATTATACCTAGGTGAGAAAGTCAAGTCATTGCTTTATAATGAGAACCTTTTATCATAGATCCAAAAATTGTACTGGTAAGTGTCTCTTTGTAGTCCATAATTCCATAGTTGCACCCTTTGAGGTCCCAATTAAATGACTCAAGTTTCTCTTTTTACTTGTAGTGAAAATAAGTACAATTCTTACCCATAGATATGCAGTGTGTAGCAGATTGGCTGTTACCTTTCCACCACACAGCTCATACTGTTCTATACTTTAAAGGGATTTGTAAATTTTACCATGCCCAAGGAGACAGTTAAGAGCAGCCATACGATCATAAACCACTGTTTGTGACATGACTGAAAAGTCCCATGGATATGTTTTTCTTGCAAAAATTGCTATTGCCAGAATGTCAAAAGGAAGATGAAGGCACTCAGCGATGTATATTAACAAAAGAACAAGGAAATTAACATACAGAAGTTTTTAGATAAATGAGGGGAAAATGAGAAAGAAGCAATAATGATACATTATTTGACTCAGAGTGTAACTTCCTCAGCAGGATAATTATTCTTGCTGGGATGCTAATATAGTGGAGTGGAGTTTGTGTAAGAGAGGAAAAGAGATGAGACTTTGTGTTACCCTGCTCAGTTAATAGCTATCAAAGGACATCCCTTTTAACAAAAGAATGCTAATTTTGGCGGTTTCAGTTATAAAAATTGAAGTGTACCAAGAAATAGGAGGAATAGTCGCTACTGACCCCATACTTCCAATATTATATAATATTAAGCTTCTATCCGTACATGGTATTGAAACTAATCACTAAGTTAACTTGATATCCTCTGGATTAAAAAAGTCAAACATTCAACACAAGTAGAAAGCTGTAACAATTCACATTCACAGTCTCTCTAATAGAGAAAGGAAGAGGAGATGAAATTTTGTACTTAGGGCTGCATGCAAGTATCTCAATATTACTGTAATCTTTGCCCATTTCATTGAGTAATGATAAGTAGATAGGATGAATAGATCACTGGCAACCTTATACAAAAGGTTCTACATCAGTGCGAAATATTAATTATACTATTTTGTGACACATGATTTTCAAAAACCTAACAGATAAAAGCATTAAGACCATAAATCATTAATTTAATCTGATTATTTTCAGTTAGTCTTTTATTTACTGTCTGCTCAATTAAAAACTGAGGTAAATGAATCTTTCAAATGTACTATAATATTCTAGTATTCATTATTTCGCCCCATTTGCCCCAGGTAAAAATCTATCTTTTTTTTCTCCTCCCTGTCTCTTTTTGGCTTAGAGAGGAACTTCTGAGTCACACCATATATTTTCATTTCTGAAAGTTGCTGATAGCAGTTTTCCCATCTGAAATGATGTACAGAGAATGAGATGGCAAAAAGCCAGAAAGCAGTAGGAGCTCTGGAGTGCAATCTGCAAGTACGGTTTTACCTTAAGTCTTACCTTACATCTTTCTATCTTTGCCATTTTCTGCAGGAATTACCTTCTTTGTCATCCATAGCATGGCCAAAAATCATCTTTTACTTTAGTTTTATTTTTACTAAAAGTGAATGCTGCTGAGAAACTTGCATCTCTTTCCCCATTTCTGAATTTGCTGATTTGCAAATGAATGAGGTGTTATCTAAATATACCCCAAATCGGTAGCATTCATTAGTATGATTCCTCATTTTTATGCATTAATTACAAATACAAAATGCTTCTTCCTCAGTAATTTTGCTGAATATGATCCCATTACTTGTCTTTACCTGCCCTTTTGCCTTCATATGGACTTTTCTCTTAGGGAAGAATTATTTCCCACCTCTTCAAAGCAGGTGAATAGCAACTTTTATTTCTTCTCATTTTGTAATGTTTAACACAAAAATATTTGGTGTTTTGAAAGCTGTAAGTAAACATGTAAAGCCAGATGCTTGGTAAGTGTAATATAAGTCTTCTTCCATCTTCAGAAGTGCAATGTTAGTCTCCATCAACCAGGTGTAAATCTGAGGCTTCTAACTTCACTGACCTTAGAACTATAATAGCTCAGGTTGTCTTAGGATTTGGGTGATGCCTCTTGCTTCAAACACCTTTTACTGGTCAAGAGCACCAGAAGTTTCTCTTACATCAGATTGTTTTGTTTTGTTTAACTCAAAAGTCTTTTAAATTTAATCAATTTTATCTCCACTTTTTAGGTGACATCGTATAAGGTGAAACAATTTGCCCAGAGTGTATTAGTGGCACTGTGGCAGATCTAGAAAAAGAATCTCATCACTGTGTTTTCTAGCAGTGGTTTATCAGTGAGGCTTTCACACTCCTTGTTCCAATTTCGAGATTTTAACTATACTATCTTCTGAATTTTGGTTGACTTGTTATTTACATAGCACTTAAAATAGTAAACTAGATACAAGTGAGCAAAATGCTTTGAGCATTCAGGAGCCATTAGATACAGCCTACACTTTACTATATATAAGCCAGTAGAAGTAAACATAGTATACTTCCAGGATTAATTTTAAGTAGCTAGAACCTTTCTAACATACAAGATGAAATTAATTTTGCCCAACTTTTGCTTTAGACTAATCTTTTAGCCTTTTAAATGGCTACTGTCTACACTCTCTGGGTCATCACTGTAAAGAAATGTACTTCTAAAAGGTGTTTCTTACCATCCTGTAGCAGGGCTATCAGTCAAAATGTGGATGAGTTAACTCTGAAGATAGAATTCTCTCTTGTGCAACTTTGTAGGGATCCTAGATGGTTAAGTGGTAATAAATTCCTCTTAGATAGGGGAACACTGAGTTACATATGGTGAACCTCTACTGGTAAAGGCAAAAGTCATGTCTGTGGTGAAGTATTTTTGCCATAGAAGTCATTGCTATTGACTGTGGTGTACTTCTAATCCTGCCCTCAGTTACTTGCAGTGAGGATGTTATGTTCCTGTAATTGCCTTCTAGTGAAAGCCCAGAATGCTTCATGTGCATCAAATTCTTCCCTTGTAATGACACTATAGTAAGTCTCTTTGAATGTGAGACAACCAGTGGCACAATTGTCTAAGGAGACCATCAACATTTCTTAGCTCATGCAGAATACTAGTTTCTCTAGTATTTTCTTTTAGGCTGCAGCAAAAGAGTAACAACCTGCAGCCACTCCTTGTGGTTGGTTGAATCAACCTGTTTGAGCTCTCTGAGCTTATTTCAATCTTCGGTGTCTGTCAAAGATGCTCCTGTTTCCATCTTATGTGCGTTGAAAGCTATCTTGCCTTGTAACTGTAACACAACAGATGGGATACAGTACAACTTGGCTGACCTCTACTTTCAGTATTTAAATAGCTAAACTGATTTTATTACCATAAAATAAGCTTCCAAGAACTTCTTACACTGTAGATCAAGCTAACAAGTGCCAGTTGCAATCCTGTAATTGCAATAGATGAAGAGGTCAGTTTTCATAATGATTACATGGGATTGAAAGATACATTGATTTTAATGAGAACCATAGGGATGAAATGCCTAGAAAATGTAAGTTTTCCTCCAACAAAGACAAGGAAGCCAGAATAACATCGGTAGCAGTGCACACAGATTTCATTTGTGTGTTTTCTCCAAAGTCATACTCATTTTTCAGTATCACTGAAAAGAGATTGAGGACAAACAGGGCTTGCAACTTTGGGAATTGATAAATTGTGTTTAACAGTGATCAATATATTTCGTCTCAAGACTGTCACTTTCTTGAGAAGGTTTTCTTTTTAGTGTCATTCTTCTGTTGTTTTCAGTTCCTGGTGCCCCCTTTTCTCCAGTTTTTTACCTCCCTTTTAGGCTGGATTGTAACACCATTGACTACCAGCTTTAAATCTTTTATTAGTCCAGGTTTTATTTTCTGCCAGTGGCTTCCTGGAGGAGCTCAAGAATACCGCTCCCTCAAGAAAAATAAACACTATATATTTATATATCCATTACAATGGGAAGATCGGTAGACAGTAGTTATTAAAAAGAAGTTAAAAAGGATACTTGTCACACATGCTTTGGCTTCTGGCAGTGGAATAAAAGTCTTATTAGCAGTTTCTACCCTTTGTCAACACTTTTTTATTTTTAGAGTTAATTATTACTATATTTTATGGTGTCCAGAATTCATTTTTCATAGCTGAATTTTGCCTCCATACTTCAAATTATTTGGGCTGAAATGTAGATGCTCTTGGATCAACTCATGCTTTGGCAAACACTGATTGGGGTTTCAAATATTACCAACAAAATTACATCATCAAATCAATGGGCATATATTAAAAAAGGTTTGATGCATTCTTTACAAATATGCAATATTTATGGACTATTAAAAAAACCCAAACCTCAGAATGGCTGAGATAACACAGCAACATATTCAAATACTTGCTTCCTTTGGGCTGTTGTGACTATATCATGTACTTTGTAGAAGGGCTTTTGTGTGGAACTGTTTTCAATTATACCAGCTACAAATGTTGCGCACACAGTTACAGATATAGCTGTAACTGTACTATGACCTAACAACATAGACATTGTAAAACTGATCTTCCTTTACCAAATGAGAGCACACTGTTTATGTCTAGTTCTAGATGGCTTGCTTTTTTTTTTTTTTTTTACAGTGGTTTCAGGGATAAAGTACAAAACAACTTCATGCAATTAAGTAATAAAGGCACTTCCACAGCAGTTATTGTTAGGAAGACAGAAATCTATATTTTTACTTACTGATCCCGCTCTCTACAGCTTTTTCGTCACAGGCTTTTATACTTGGTTTCATTCCTTCTGCTTACCTTTTTCTTCAGGAATATAATAAACAAAAACAAGCCCTTGTGTGTTCTTCTTCATATCCTATATTGTAATTACGGCATTTTTGTTATAATATTGATTTGAAGGCAGAGAAAAAGCCCATCACCATTTCTGTGCGTGAAGAAAAGTGAATACGAATATTAAAAAAGGCACTTAATCTTTAGTGAGATGATTTGTAGAAGGCTTGGAGGATAGACAAAAAACAAAAGAGTATTGTGATTTAAAATTCTATTTTCATTTTATAAGAACCTTTATTACAATTTTAAGAATACAGATTTATATTATATAAATATAATCTTTGAGAAGTTCATGTCACCAAATAAAATTTCGTGTTTGTACCTCCTTCTGCAACTCTGTCATACTTACGTGATAATTATGATTATTATTTTTTCATCTCAGTGTCTGTTTAAGAGAGTCTTTCATTGTGTTAGAAGACATTTAGGGCAGAATTTTCTTAAATTCTTCTCATAGGATGTGTGGGGTCCTGCATTTACCAGGAAAGCAGAATACTTGCTATGAAGGTTCAGGAGGCTCCCTGTAAAGTGAAAACAAACAAACAAACCCCAACAATAACTAACCAACCAATGAAGTCATCCCCCACCCCCCCAAAACCAAAAAACAAAAACCACGCACAAAAAAAACCCAAAAAAATTTCATAAAACAAAACAAAAAAACCCACATCAAAAACAAACAACAACAAAAGAAACCACCCAAGTGGTATTGAAGTGCATGAGAAACCATTAAGAAAGGTAAATCATCAGATCAAATTATCTAAATATTCCATAATCTAATTTCTAATTCCAGTCTGATTTCTAGTGTGTAAATTTCAGAAGCTTTCAAGCTCTATATCAAAGAGCAATTTGGAAGGTGATTTCAGAATTTCATTCCCATAATGATCACAAATCTTCCAAATTTCATTTAAAAAATGTCACCGGAATGTGAAGCTGTAGTTACTTTTTCCTCCCAAGCAATTATTCTAAATGCATTTGTAAAACACTATTGTAGCTTTGCTCTTTCCCCAAAATTCCTAGAAACTGTTTGTGGTTCAAACTTCTCTTTTTACATATATGACTGGAGTGAAGTTTTGCAATGGTTTGTACTAGCAATTTAATATATTTTCTTAAATTATCACTATTGACTTTTTTCCTTCAACATCTTTATCTGCTCCTTTGTCTTAGATGCTTTATCTCTGATCTGGTCTGGTTAATCTTTAAAATTGATTACACAAGTCTGGCTCTTATGATAGATTATCATCTGTGCTTGTAACCTGTCAGAGTTGTTATAATTCCTTATGATTGATCAAGCAATATAATTTCCATTTCTGCTTAATCTTTTCTTTGCTCTTCAGTTTCTTGGTCTGATGGACATTGAGGTAATCCGTGTTCCTTTGGCAGTTACTCAGAGAGTTAAATCCAAGCCTTTTGGCCACATAGATACAAATATAATTTGGACTGAAAGAGGTAATGAGATAATGCAGGAGCTGAGATTGTTCAGTGGAATCTTCTTATTTAACAATATAGACATATCATAACATCTCTTTCTGAAAGCAACTGTTTACATCCCTTGTTACAGGAGCAAGTTACGTTTTAAAACAAGAAAGATGTGTACGAGGGAACACATATATCATCTGAAGGGTTTAATCATTTGTGGAAATCACTGTGCCTGGAGACTCTTGTAGTACTGTCCTTTTTGAAAAGAAAGGCTCCTTTCCAGAATACTCTTTGTTGAAGTCTGCATAGGCAGAATGATAGTGATAAGGGCAGCAGCAAGTGGTACTTAATCTGAACTTTTTTTTCCACCTCGTTTTTTGGTTATGCAGTTTCAACTAATTCTCAATATACTGACGTGTATTTTATAATGTCAGTAGCCTGAAAAATCTCAGGAATTCGCATTATGTCTGTGAAGCTCGAACTCTCATGTAATTGATTATAATTGTTTGTTAAATATACTTGCATCTACATAGTGGGACTACACAAGGCTGAAAAATGGCAGGATGGTGCAGCAAAATGTCAGTTTCCTGAAAAATTGGTAGAAATTTTCAACAAAAAGAGCACTCCAATAAAAAGTAAGACAGCTCATTAAATTTTGTTGGCAATGTCAGACGCTAATCTGAACACTAAGAGAATAGCCTTGATAATAAATGGTAAAGCTTGTAGGTGGCAGGTAAAAGTAGTAGGTTGATCTGCAGGTGGAATCATTCTTAAACTGATGTAATGGATCCATACAGCTGAACACAAAGTCTTCCAAGCCTTCTAAACAAATATGAATTGGGGATGTTAAACACAGAAATGCCTACTGTATAGTTACAGGATTGAATTATTCTTGGAAAACCTGGAACTAGGGAGAAGCTGGGTGAAATTTCTCATACAAATGCTTTCCCAGTAAGAAATGCAGTTTTAAGTCAACATATACTATTTGTCGAAGTTTATTGAATTTGGCCAATAGAAATATACTTTATGTCAACCTCACACAATTTTTTGTGATTATTTTTCATTGCAGCCACTGAACAGAAAAAAAATATTACTTAAACAGCTCTATTTTTTGGCATGCATTTGACGTACAGATAGTCTGTCTGGCACACTTTCTGTATTTTTATTCTCTTATTATAAAATAATCTTCCTGAATCTGTTATCTACGTTTATAATCAATCTCAACCCTCACCCATGTATATATTCTACTTATCTAACAGTAATGATCTGGAGGAAAGACACAAGGATAGAATAATGTATTAAGCATGTATTTTGGAATTGCGCAGGAATTCTCACATATTTTAGAAACTTGGTCATACTTCCTGCAGTAGTGTGTAATATCAAGTATAATGCCCTGACTAATTCCTATTGGAACTATTTTACCGAATCCCCCTCATTTTTATTTAGTTCATATATTTTCCATTTCCTTCCTTAAATTGCCAGGGTGTTTTTGTAAACAGCTGATATACTCCACAATACTTTTCTGGAATGAGAAAAAATTATTAACTGTGAGTTGAAAAATAGCATATAGATATTAAAGAAAAGAAAATTGATCTCAACACTGTGTTTAATGCATACATTAGTAGGAAAAATTACTACATCAGGATTATATGATCTTGGTTACTTCTTCATGTAAACTTTTTTTTTTTAAGGTGTTCAGTGAGCTACTGTTGGGCAGGAGCAAAAAAAACCCCAAACATAAACAGGAAATAATTTACAATGTTTCTTTTCCTATGTTTTTCTTTCCTTTTACTTCAAAGTCAGTGATCCTGATCTGTGACTTGAGATAGAAAAGAAATTCTGTGAAGATGTATTTGACTTCTGTTGAAGGAATGGATTATATTTATTTTTTTAAAAAAGTAAACTTATGTCATAGTGGTCAGAAAAAGTGTATATGTTAGCATTTCTAAACTCTATAGCAGTTTAATACAGGATCATATACTCTAGATATAAAATATTATGTGTAATTCTGTCTTTAAACTCAGTTTTGCTAACTGTTGGAGACATATAGCAATAAAAAGAAATCATTATCCCCAAGTCCCTCCCCCCCCCCCCCCTCTTCCCCCCTTTCTTCATTTTTCTCCCTTTTCTATCTCGTCATCAGTTGAGTGTTTACTTAATGC